>JANTPZ010007399.1:0-17522 GCA_025593235.1 Vachellia pachyceras | reverse complement strand
CAAGACATTCTTCTGATTCATCCGCCTGAAGATAGACAAAGCCCTTTCGAGACATCCACATTTAGAGTACAAATCAACAAGCCCAGTGCCAATATACACATCATTTTCGGGAACACACGCCGTCTTCTCTGCAAACCCATGTAGGGAAGCACCCGTTTCTAGCATACCCAATTGAGAAGCTGCCGAAATGACACAGAGCATGGTAGTATCATTGGGGGTAACCCCACTCTCATCCGCCAACATTTCCCGAAACAAAAGCAACGCATGGCGAGCATGTTGTTTGCTTCCTTCCTTCTGGGAAGAATAACCGGTTATCATTGCATTCCAAGTGACACTGCTTCTTTCTGACATTTCATCGAACATCCTTCTTGCTGATGCGATGTCTTTGTTGCTGGCGTAAAAATGTATCCCCGTAGTTGGAACCATAATATTTGACGTTACCCCGTGTTTAACGATGCGGGCATGAAGTTGTGTGCCCAGCACTAACGTTGAAGCTGAAGGAAAGCGAGCACAAGCTCCGAGAATGAAGATGTAGGTGTAATAATCGAAAACTATGTCTCCCCTTGCAAGCTCACTTCGGAAAACAAGGATGGACTCCTTGGGTTGACAACATCTCAACAAGGTATTGAAGAGAAACACGTCGCGCTTATCCGCGTATTGGAACACCAAGTGCGCGTGATTGACGATGTGTTGGTTCGATGAGCCACAATAGTGCTCAATTAACTTGGCCAAGAGAGGGGGAGATTTGAGGCCATTGATGATCAGCTGGGCATGTATTGGTTGAATGTGGTTGCTTGGTTTGGGCGAAGAAGATAACATAGAGATACATTTTAGCCTTCGAAGGGAGCAGGGCATACGATCGTTGATGAACTGCATCCCATAGACGTGAATTGCGATAATTGGATCTTCTTGCGGTTCTTGATTTGAAGCTCTCGTCTTGCAATTTTGAGGGGTTACTAGCTAGTATTCGTACGGTCACCACTATCGTGGAAGAGGGAAATCTCATCAAGGGTGTATTTTTTTTTTTTGTGAAAACATAAAGGGTGTATTTGATTTGAAGGAAAGGTAGCAGGGGAACAAATAGACCAAAGGGTAAGAAATGGTAGAGAAGTGGATGATATTGTTCTATTTGGTTGGATGGATGGTAGGAAGGGTAATTTTAATCATCCATTATTTGATTTAGATGGAGAGGTGAGAGAATGAGGGGCATCAATTCACTATTTTACTCCTTACTTATTAATTTATATTTTTTTATTTATATTTTATACATGTAATATTTTTATTTAGAATGAATGAAAGTAATATTATATTTTGAAAAAATAATATTTTTATTTTTAATTAATTCGTATAATATACGTTTTAATTAAAATTTTATTATTTTTATTTTACATTAATTTAAAAATAATATATTTTTACTTATTATTTATTTTAAAATTATTTTTATTTATAACAACTTATTTTTTGTAAATCATTTTAATAATGATGTATTATTAAAATTTTTAATTTATTTTTATAATATATTTAAATTAAAATTATATGACTGATATTTTTGATTAATTTTATAATAATATATTTTTTTTAAATAAATTTTATTTTTATTTTATTACACAATTTTTTAATTATAATAATATTTTTTTCTTCAAATGCATTTGTAGAATAATAGAAAATTTGTAGGGATAAATTTATCAAAATGTTTGGCTCTTTTCCAAAAAACTCCAATTTGGGTAAAGCTAAAATTGGGGTTTGAAAGGGGAGTGGAAAGTAAATATGAACTCCTCTTCCTTCTAAAATTTTAAATCAATTAAGGGTAAGAGAGATTTTTCCTTTTCATTCCCCTTCTGTCGACTCCAACTAAACATACTTTAGATAGCATCCCTCTTACCTATTTACCCTAAATAGGTACAATATCCCAAGGAGATTTTTTATGCTAAACCATGAATTTAATTTTAATTTCGGAAAAGATTCTAAAATTTTAAATAGAGGACAGATGTCTTTAAATGATTTAACCAAATAATTTGACACTAATATTAAAAATAATATTAAAATTGTAAATGTTTTAATCAACACAAATATTCAGTTTTTAAAAAATGTGTAGATATAAAGTATAAACTATAAATATAAAGATGAAAAATATTGGTTAACTGCATTCTAACAAGTGAAAATGGGAAGAAAGAAATTAGAAAATATCAGTCATAATGTCATAGGATAGTAGGGGAACTCGGGTCCACGTTATCTATTCATCCCCAGCCGTCGCGCATAATCCCCAAGAAGTACCAATTTTCGCCGGAAACTACACCAGAGCACTCCCAACGAAAGCATTTCTGAAAGATCCCGACTAAACAAATGATGGAGATTTCGTCTTCCCTCACCCTCTCCCTTTCTTCTACAATTCCAAGAACCCCCGTACATCTTCCTCCCTCCTCCATCCTGCTTACTAGCTCTACCTCCACATTCTTAAAGAAAGCGAGGATTGGTATTGGTTACCCTTCGGTACGGAAACGAACCAGAAGCAGAACCAACCAATCGAAAAGAGGTCTCACTTGCAACGCCTTGTTCGGATTGGGTGTTCCCGAGCTTGTTGTCATTGCTGGAGTGGCTGCTCTGGTTTTCGGACCCAAGAAGTTGCCAGAAGTGGGCCGGAGTATTGGCAAAACTGTTAAGAGCTTCCAACAGGTTCCTACACTCATCTGACGCTACTTTAATTTTATAAATTATCTACTTTTTTACCCCCTGAATTGAGTTAATCTTTTATTCGTGTTTCTGGGCACTTCAACTACAGTTCAAAGAGATATAAAATTAATTCAATTCATCCTCCACTATGTAGGCTTACTTATAGCTTCAATCCTAGGTTGAAGTCGTGGAGCCTTTCGGTTTCTTTTGGAAGAGATTTGATAATGCATATCGATTTCAATATTATCCTTTTCAGAGCAGGCATTCAGTGGAAGCCTCTAGGCTTTGTGGATAGCCTTCTTTGCCTCTCCCCCTGGTTGGGGTTGAGCTAGCTGAACCCTATTTTATGAGTGTGGACGATCTAGCTTTAGTTTCACTAGATCCATCCATTAGGAGTATTCACGACTGGTATGAAGCAAGTGATATTTCAAACATCCTTGATAGTCAGGTGGATTTTATTATTTGATCCCTCTATTTCATGATGGAAAGGGAGTGTGTGCATATTTATAGTTACATGCACGTTCACACTACTTTGCACGAGTGCAGATTGAGGTTTATGCTTAACTAAAATGTGACAGAATTCCTATAAATGTTATATTGTATATTGATATCGATGCATTGATGACTTAAGGAGAGTGGTTCTCACTTGAATCTTTGATAAGAAACTAATCAAGCTATTGGTGAAGGACTTGTTTTAGTTTATTTGGATTGATTTATGATTAGGCGTTTAATGGCTAGTTAAAAACTTAGACCCACCTTTTAGGCATGCTCATCCTTCGTGAGTCTTTCTTAGACTAGAAGCTCCATTTCTCTTGTAATAAAGAGGGCATAGCAAATGCTTTAAATATCAGGTGCTGTTTCATCTTGTAATACTTAACTCTCGTCACAATTCTTTGTGTTCGCAGAGTATACATGTTGCTTGCTCATGTTTGCTCTTTCATGGAGGAAGAGTCAAATCACGGAAAATAATTTGTTAATGGCAAGAAAATCGTAGACAACCTGAGTTAGAAGTGGAAGGCATGGGTTTTTGTTTATTGTTTCAAGGCTTGCATTAGAACATAAATTATTTGCTTAGGATAAATTTGGATTGTTATGCTGCCACTGAGGAAAATTGTTTGGAGTCTGAAAAGATCTGGCCCTTTCATGGATGGCACTCCAAATTTAACTTAAAAGCTTGAGTTTTTTGGTGGAGTTGCAACCTTGGTTATATACCACTGATTCAACCTTCTGTTAGACGTTGCATACGTCAAGTATTATTTGACAAGGAAGACTGCATTTCTGTGCATCTATTATTTCAGAATCCTTTTTTATTTATTTGTAATGCCTTTGTATTGTAAGTTTTTGTAGTTTGAACTTGTGGATAAATGTTAAATGAATAGAAACTGGTGAAGAAACGGAAGAAACTGAGGTTCCTAACCATGCAAAATTATCTCCTAGGAACATGTCCCATTGGGATCTTTTTTTTATTGCTTTCAAGTTTTCTGATATCAATCCGGAAGTCACCATATTTGGCACCTGAAGAATGTTTAGGATAAAATCGTTACTCTGGGCATTCATTAATCACAATGTTCTGTCTGCATGTGCCATGTGGCCATAGTTCTCTGAAAGCATTGGGAGGACTTACAAAGAATTTGAAGATTGCGATCTATTAACTATTAATTTTTTTTTTTTTTTGCCCATTGCTGTTAAAGTTGCTGTTGAAATGTTAATCTCGCAGGCAGCCAAAGAATTCGAATCTGAGATTAAAAAGGAACCTGATTCCCTAGAAGAGACCCTGGCTGATAAACCTACTGCTGTTAGCGAACAGGAGAAGCAAGACATCAAAGTCTCTAGTTCAAAGGACAGTGTATGAAGTTTGTAAAAGATTTGCCAAGTAGGTAGTTTAGCAAAATTTCACCGTCGCACGATCCATTAGAATAAATTATTCTACCCCCTTATCACCGAAGTTTTTTTTCTGTCAGTAAAATCACGTTACTTGTAATTGTCTGCTCTGTTCACTGTCACATATATAACCCCTCGGGAGCTCTGTAGGTCGATTTCGTGGTAGCTTTTGATGACTTTCCAGATGAGAAAGTAGGGGAGGATTAGTGGGGTGGGAGAAAAGTAGATGTTACTTACACTTTTTCATCGATATTTAATTTAATCATTGAAAGTCGCTTACCGGTTGGCCCCTTCAGTTGTCTGGCAAATACGGGTGGAAATCGGAGTTGGAACGGAGCACTAGGTATTGGAGAGCAATAAACACAGGATGGAAGATCGAGTTTGACAACAGCCACAACCACGAACGCAGTTTTCCTGTGTTTTTTTAACCAATGCCAACTGTTTAAATGTTGTGAGGGAAATTATCGTAGGAAAATTATTCTTAATTGGATTTCACAATCCTCAAATTTAATCTAATAATAATAGCATGTCAAATATTTGTGCAAGTAAAACAAGGAGAAATTTAAATTTACTGTTATATCGTCCTCCAAGTGGCTTAGGCATCTGCTGGGGTATGTGGTTTCAGTATCTACCATTTGTATGTCACAATAAGATCAACTTTTTTCTCCCATGAAGCTTAAACATTCTCTTATCGAAGGTAGTCATATTTGAGAAACTGTCGAGCATTGAAAGTGAACATATCTCCTGATGGGGATTCAAATATAGATTTATTACATTGCGATTGACTAACTCTTTTCGTTAGACCTAACCCATATTGGTTATATGATCAATGTCTTTAATCTGAAAGTCCAAGTAGATCTCATATAAATTAGAAGCAAGTTGAAATTTTATAAAACTGGTATGAAATCCAAGTGGTTCGTTTTGGTTTGAAGGTTAATGCCTTGTGCCCAACTTGTTTGGCAACGGGCACTAATTAAGGGATGAAGTGCTTGTCCACAAACCTAAACAGGTACGAAACTTTTTTTATTAAGTTCATCCATATCATCTACCGACCCATTATACTCTGTCAAAGTTGTTAAATCTTATGTGATTCACGTTTGAGTTGGGCAAAGTCGGCGAAGGGATATCGTGAAGCACATCATTAGCCTGTCTGTTCATGCTCTATATCTCGTCCAATGAACTGCCTGCTTTCTGCTTCTCCAATCTCATTGATTAATACTGTTTCCCTATTTTGTGAACCTGATCAGGAGTTGAATGCGAAACCACCATTTGCTATAACCCGATTTTACACCAAAGCACCAAACACTACCAAAGAGCGTCCAAAAATTGCTTTCCTTTTCCTTCCACAGATATATAGGCTATACAATTTACATAATATTTTTTTTTCTTTTTCAATTTTTAGATGGGAACTTTATAAAGGCTTTTTAGATGGAGACTGTTTTTAACAAAGGTGAGCAAACAAGGCAAAATCATGAAAGAAGGGAACGCTACAAAAATACGAAAGTATCACTCATCTTAAATATCCTAAATTTTATGTAAACCGAATTAAAAAAAATTTCATTTTAAAAGTCCTAATAAATGTCTGGTCGGCAATGCGTAAAAAATTTATTATTTCAAAATTTCTGAAAGGTTTGGAAAAAGAACAAGCCTTGTGTCAATTAGGTTATAGGCTTCTTTGCTCAGATTTCAAAAATCATATTTATTTAAGTTCATAATAAATTTCTATAGCGTACTACCTTATAAACTATAAACTACTTTGAAAAAATCGTTTCTACTACTAATCTAAACATGCACTGTATATATTAGATTCAACTTTTCAATGAAACATATATATTCATTGTGATTGTTAATAATAGTCCAACAAAAATTTAAAATTCCATCAGTGAAATTTCTATCATAAAGAAAAGTCAATCTGACAAGATTTAATTGAAAAATTAAACCTAATGAATTTAAGTAAATGGGGAGTAAATTTTGTAATTTTGAAAATTATATCCATTTTTCAAAACATAAATTCTAAATTTCTTAGAGGTTAACAATTCGATTTTTTTTTTCTTCTGCAAAAGTTCGACAAGATATTTTATTGAGCTAAACTAAAAAAGGTGGTGTTTCGGAGGAAGTGTGTTTGGGAAGTTCGTTGGGAGAAATGAGTTTACAGATTTCGAGGTATTTTACGGATTTTCAGGATGGTTTTACGGATTTCAAGATGGTTTTAATGAATTTCGAGATGGTTTTTTACAGATTTTAAGATGATTTTGTTTCAGTTTACTTGTACCGTTTGGAAAACGGTGTTCTCAAACAAGCACGACGTTGGCAATTGAATCGGTGGATGCTTTTTTTTTAAAAAAAAAAAGAAAAAAGAAAAGAGATAGAACCCGAGGGCGCGTGCGTGCACGCAAGAAAGAAAATGACTGCAGGGAATGAAAGGAGGGCAACTTTTCCGTGGCTGTGGAAGCTGCATTTTAGCCATATTTGTGTTAGCTTTAGAAAAAAGTAAGTTGACATCTTATACACAGTATACCGTTAATTTAAATGTGTATCGTTAGTGTTTTTATTAATTTATTTTAAATCATTTTACAAAATTTCATATTAAAGAATTCAAAACAAATTTTATCTCAATTTATACGAAAGTGTTTTTAAGGTTTTACAAACAATCAGTATAATTTATAAGATAAATATATAATAGATGTTTTGTTTTTAACACTTCCATAAATATGTAATTGTGTAGAGGTGGATTGTGTCAGTGTTGTAAAAACATGTTTACATATATCTAGATAAAATTCTTCTTACTTATTTTTCTCCTAATGTTAAGTTGAAAGGTAGTAAATCGGTTTTTTAAAAAATAGATTTGTGTCACCGCTTATCCACGTAGTCAGTGGGCATGTTTGGAAATATGGTAGAGAAATATTTTTACGTAAGTCAAGATATATATAAAGGAGATTATCTCGTTTTACAAAAAATATTGGCAAATGTGCGTTTAGACCTTACAAACTCTAAGCCAAATAGACATATGGTGTGTTTGGAAGTTTATTGAGATAAAAGAGTTTATAAATTCCAATAAAAATTTACGGAATCTAAGAAAATTTACAGATTTTAAAATAATTTTTATGAATTTTGATTTTTACAAACTTCAAAATAATTTTATCTTTTGAAAAGAATTTCTCACCGAACATTCACGTCTCCCTCCCTCTGTTTCCTTATAAAGTCGCAGAGTCGCAGCACATTCCCGACTCAGCAGTCAGCAGACAGCAGACAGCAGCTGACAGTCTCGACACATAAAGCTGGAATAAGCCATCCCTGCTCTGCTCCCAAACACCATTCTCTCCTCGGGAATCTCATTTCCATTCCATCCTCCTTAGCCTCACCTCGCCCCCACCTTCTATTCCTTCTCTGCTTTTCGCGCCTTCCATTTCCCACTATATAATACAATGTCGCCATAATCCCCTCCCCCACCCCACTCCTTTCAAAAACCCCAGCCCAACGAGAAGGACAAGTGGAAATGGCCTGCAATTCCTCCGAGGGATTGGGCGACGACTTTTTGGAGCAGATCTTGGCTGTACCCCCCTCTGCTTACGCCAACGGTGAGGCCTCCGCCATGCCTCCAATGGTGTTGCAGTTAGGCTACGGCGGCAGTGCTGCTGCTGGCTCTGGCTTTAGAGAATCCTTGGGCATGGGCATGCCTCTGGGCTTGAATTTGGAGCAAGGATTTCTCGGACAAGATGGTAGCAGAGTACGGTACGGCGATGATGTTGTCGACGGCAACAATGTTGCTAATCACCATCTCCATCTCAACAATTCCAACAATACCGCTACCACTTCTTCCTCTCCTGCTTCCGCTATCTCTGTAAGTATTTTTTTTCCTTCACTCTGTTCACTTTCTGCTCCCTTTTCCGCTATCTTCTTCATGCGCTGTGCTTGTGTTGCAGGATGGGGAATCCGTGCACGGTAAACCGGGCTTGTTTTCGGCGTTTGGACCGTTGCAACATCGGCCAACGACGGTGCCATCTCCGCCACCGGCTCCCTCTCAACTCCCCCGCCCCCAGGTAATCTTTTAAATGATTGACCATATTGCCCTCAACTCCCTGTTATTCTTATCTGCGAGGGTGGGACAAGATGGTAATCTGATGCAAAACATAAGCCAGAGCCCAGCGCTCATTACACAATAATTTGGCCCGGGTTCAAAAGCCATATGATGCGTGACACTATGAAATATAGTAAACCTTAAAGTCGGGCCACTTTGCATAGATTCTTCAACGGTAGTTTATTATTATGCGCTTCATTTCTGGCCATATCTTTAATTATATTTTTTTTAAAGGATACTTAAATTCTGGGCTTAACTCCTAAATATTTTAAAGATGGATTCGGCGTTTTGACAAATCTGCCCTCTCCAGAGGTGTTTCGGCCATTAAACATCTATATTCCCAGAATCAGCGGCTTTCTTTCATTCATCTCATGAATTTTTCCGTTGAGTTCAATACCGAGCCGAGGAGGTTGTTTATTTGGCCGTGTTTCTTACGCGTTTTACTAGGAGCGTAGACTTCTGCAGGGAAAGATAGTGCGCTTAAGCTTTCCCGAGTCCTCGTATACAGAATGTGTGTGTTTGGTAACTCTGTTAGGAAAATGGATTTTGCAGATTTTGAGGCATTTTAGAAATTTCAAGATGGTTTTACGGATTTTTAGATGGTTTTTATGGATTTCGAGATGGTTTTTACAGATTTCAAGATGGTTTTATCTCGGCTTACGTGCACCGTTTGGGAAAATGGCTTCCCAAACAGGCACTGTGTCGTCCTGCTGTCGCCCTTTCCATGCGTCCATTGTCTACTTTTCTTTTACTTTTAATAATTTTTTATTTTTCGTTTTCCTTTTCCTCTAAACAGCAACTCTCTATTGGATTCGGGAAGAGAAATTATGCTACTTTTTTTAATGGAAATTATGCTATTTTTAAAAAATGTTATACAGCCATCCACCTTGGTTCTAGGTCCCCCAAAAAAAAAAAAGAGAATCCACCTTGATTGTATGCGTAGGAAGAATTTCGTTTCTCTCAAAATCGAGATATGAACGAATTATACTTTGCGATACTCGAATCTGGTCTTAGATATCTGATAATTATGAGGAAAATGTGTAAAGCAGCTTTTGCTTCTTGTATCTGGTTTGCACAATAGTTTCTACATCAAGAAGGATGACTTTTGTTTAGACGCATAAACACGGAACAAGGATAGGAACTCCCTATTTTTATTCCTCCTCAAAGTGAGATGCCAGAATTTGCAGTTCTAATGTAAAAATGCTAAGATGATAGATGATTTTGTTAAGGGCATATTTCCAAAATCTGATTAAACTTCCGAGAATTTTGTTTGCTTGGGAGTTTTAGTTTCTCCTGTGGAAACCAGAATCATGATAAAAACTCCAAGATAGAGTGGTTAGCATAAAATATATATATATATATATATATATATAAATCATTGCAGGAGGTTTAGAACAACAGATTGCATTCATTTCTCCGATTAATGGATGGTTATTGCCATAATATTTATCCAGTAGCCTTTTATCCCTTGCCATATCTTCTAATGTATTGGTTCTTTCTCTTAATTGTTCTCCATGTTGCTACTTTCTGGTATGCATGCAAGGTAACATCAGCATACTAAGTAGACCCCTTTGACTATTGATTGCTGTTTTAAAGAATGCTGCTTGTTTTAAGTTTTATTACCTTTCAATTTACGATACTAGTTCATGATCTCAATGCAGCCATTTCACTGCCAACCACAAAATCCGGGGAGTGTTGCTACTGGGCCCCAACCACCTTCCATCCGCCCCAGAGTGCGAGCAAGAAGAGGGCAAGCCACTGATCCCCATAGTATTGCTGAACGGGTAAGGCACAAAAGTTGTTGTCAGCCCTCTAGTTTTAGAACTTGATGCTTTCTATGATGAAAAATTTCCTGATTAAATGCACAGTTCCCTCTTGCTGAATATGGGACTGTGTGTGTGTGTGTGTGTGAAATGGGTAAGAAAATCAATAGCAAAGAGAAATTCACAAAGTATTGAGTATTTTGTGTGTAGAAGTATGGCAATAATTAAATACTTGCATTGTTCTGAATCGAGAATCAGTTTTATTTTTAAGTTTTGACTTCTATGGTTGCCCTTAAAAGTTCTATATATCTCTGTGCTGCAAAGGATTCATGTTCTGTTTCTGTACTGGGTGTAGTTGCGCCGTGAAAGAATTGCCGATAGAATGAAGGCTCTGCAGGAATTAGTTCCCAGCGCCAATAAGGTTCGTGATTTTTGTATTAATGAATATTACCAATATTTTTGGAAGGACTCCTTTGGCCCCGTTTGTATTAACTATTCAATTTGCTACATTTCATCTGAACCTTTCACAGCACTGAAACTCAGAAAGCATTGCCGGTCCAATTTTTTACTGCATGTCAAGGACCATTCGTAACACACGCCTATATGAAGCATTAAGCATTATGAAATTATTTAGTTGGTGGTTATTTATTTGTTTTCTTTTTCTTATCTGTGAGTTTCCCTTGATTTCAAGCACATGTGATATTTTTTTTTAGAAAAAATAACTGCTGGGTTTGAATATGTGATCCGTTTATGCTTATACATTATGAAAACTGTTGCTGTAGACGGACAGAGCGGCAATGCTTGATGAAATTGTGGATTACGTGAAGTTTCTCAGACTCCAGGTTAAGGTAACCATTGAAATTCCTAATATATTGTGATTGAGGAAGTCTTTCTTTATCTCGAACCTTCATGGATGTCATCTTAGGTCTCGCTTTACTGAAAATGTTAAAACAGTTATTATATCCATCATTGTTCTAAGAAACTAGCATCGATTATATTATTTAAGCCTAGTGCGAAAGTCTTCCTTTTGTCCGATACATGGTAGGGCCTGGCCTTTGAATTCACTTTATCTCAAGTAGTTAAAATGTTATTCCTGAATTGACGTCCTGCGGTGTATCACAGGCCCGCAGCAAGGTCTTAATCGTAAAACAGTTGCGTAGTGGTAGATAGAGTCCTCTTTTTTCTTTTTTAATCCGTGTCGCTTCTTGAATGCGACTTGACCTTGATCATTCATATTCATATATATATATATATATATAAATATATCCACACAGGTGCTCAGCGTGAGTAGACTGGGTGGAGCTGGTGCCGTGGCTCAGCTTGTAGCGGATGTTCCTTTGTCTGCAGTGGAGGCGGTAAATCTGACGAGCTTCCACTTCAACTGTTACCTTTTTTATTTACTTCGTCATTCTATTTGTTGTTTATGATTTTGTCAAGAATCGTACTTGCAAATATCTGTGACCCGGCAGACCACCTGTATCAGCACATATGCAGTTGTGGATATAGTAGTACATATATGTCTGGAAACAAACTTGGAAGTGGATTGTGCTGTTTGAAACTGCTGTATGTGCATTAGGTTTACATGGGGCGTTACTTGATTGTGTGGTGCAGAGTGAGGGCGTTGACGGCGGGGGGAATCAAGCAGCCTGGGAGAAGTGGTCGAATGATGGCACAGAACAAGAGGTTGCAAAACTGATGGAAGAGGATATTGGAGACGCCATGCAATTCCTTCAGTCCAAGGCACTTTGCATCATGCCAATATCTCTAGCCTCAGCCATTTTTCGTACCTCCCACTCAGATGCTTCCACGCTCACCAAGCCCGAACCAAACACCCATTCCTAGATTCCGCACGCCTATTTAAAAGGCTTGTTCTTTTCCACTTTCAAACTTCTTGTTGTTTGATGGAAGAGGAGAGGACGGAGCGAGTGGGGGGCGTCCACTGTTTTCAAGTTTTGTCAAGCAGTGATAGCCATTCCAAATGAGTAAAACCAGAGGCCCAATCATGTTGTACTCATTTTCAAGATCATAGAATCTCTCAGACCCAGTTCATTGATATTGCCTTGTTATCTGAAATATCGGTGCTGGTGGGGTTGGTATACTTGGGTAGTAAATGACCAGATTTTGTGGTGCGGCCTCCTTTTTCTCTGTTTTTCACCTTTTAAATTTAGTGGACAGTGGGACCCTCAGAAAGGATGGGATGGGAACGCCCTTGATGTATCTGGGGAAATTTTAATGCAAGTGGGAGCAGATTATGGGTGGTTGTCTAGTAAAGCCGTTTGGAATTATCTGATCAAACAACATTTATGAGTCAATAATTTATGTTTTATTGTAAAGTTCATCGTTATTTTAAGGGACAAATAATAACTGAGTGATTATCATGCCCTGGTAAAGATATATTTTTTCCTCTTCATTCTGTTCTTTTCCCTCCAATGTCCACACGCATGATGAAGAATGTGATGGAAAAAACAATTAAAATGTTATTCGAGAAGCTTAATGATTAGAGAAATGTCTAGTATTCTAATGTATTGTTATAATGACGAAAAAGTTAGTCTTGTTGTCTTTTATAACCAAGCCTAAAATAATTTCTTGTGCTTTTGCACTAAACTTAATTTGTGGTAGCACAGAACTATAGAAACAACATTAAAGAAATAATACATTTATTTTAATTTTTGTTAATTATTTTAAATTATTTTTTACTAAAATATAAGATACGACTTGGTTCAAATTCATAATAAATAAAAAAATAAATTTTTTTTTTGTTACCCACCCGGTCTCCGGAGCTTCGTCCCGACTAATCCGAACTCGACCTGCGTCACGCACCTGGGAAAGGTGGGAAGGTCTCCCAACGGTGGCTGCTGCATTCACAAGGCTTGAACTCGAGACCTTACTTAAGCTGGAACAAGCCGCTTTCCACTTGATCCAACCAACCGTTGATTAAAAAAAAATAAAGATAGCAATGATGCTCAATACCTCGTATGACTGGCAAAATATTCAGTGGGCTAAATTTGTTTTGGCCCAGAATCCACGAACTAAGGAGTGGGCTGGGCGCTGGGCCTGCTCAATCAATGGCTCTCTGCCGTTCCAACTATTAATGTCGTTTGCCTATCAGTCATTCATTCATTCAAATTCATGTCGTTTGTCTTCTGATCGTCGTTTGCCTCTGTATGACTAGAATGGGGCGATGGGCACTGAACTGAACTGCCATTGGTTATTCAGGACAGGCATAAACCATGTTCAGAGCTAGGGTTTCCAACGTCAGTAAGTCATAGACCCACCTGAATGTTCTCTCTTTATGCAGGGGAAATAGTTTTGGAGGGAATGAAACAGAATGTCGGATATGCATTTTCGCCCTAAATTTGTAATTCTTTGGTCGTCTTTGTTAGAGAAGTAGCTAAAACTGTGAAAACATGAACCCCTCTCATCTCTGTGTGTCTGTCTGTCTGTGTGTCTGTCTGTGTTGCTAGGTGAATATGTCGAATGAAATTACAGCATGTTGGGTTACGCGTTTATTGTTTGTGATGTTTTTAACTCATTAGCTTAAACAAACCTTGCTTCAGACCATTTTGATTTGAGATTCTGAACTGTGATATAATTTCCTTGCTTGTTTTGCATTATCATTGTCTTCCATGACGTTATTTTATATAGGATGATATGAATAATCATTTCTGGTTCTTCTGTAATCTGGTTATTTTTAAATGGGTTTAAGTTCTGTCCACAACTCATCTTGATATTCATTCAGTCGGATGGCATCGAATATTTTTTCCCGATCGTCTAGAACTTGTTTCTCAAGATTGCATCGGTTAGTTTGCAGGGGTCCGATAATTTATTTTGCATGCTACCTCAATCTCCTGCTTCTTGGAGATGCATTATTTTTCACCTTACCTTGATTGTAGGTTGCGTGAAGTCTGGGGAACTCAAACTTGCTCATGACTTTTTTTTATCAAATGCCTTGCAGAGATCTTGTTTCATGGAATTCTTTGATTGCTCGATATGCTCAAAATGGTCATTATTCAATGGTAGTTGAGTTGATTAAGAGCATCCTTGCCCATAATGTGGGTCCTGATCATGTCACAACGGTGAACCTTATTGTAAATATTGTGTGTGGGTGTGTATAAGTCCCACATTATTTGGGATTATGGGGGTCCAAGTGAATGTTTGATAAAATACGATCTTGGACTAATAAATGAGCTAAGAGGAAGAAAGAGTTTACACATGATAAAGGTTACTGGAGATAAATCCGGCAATTTTTCCTTACCCTTTATGTGCAAGTTAATCGCGCATTGAACACATTTTATTAAAAGTCATATGAAAATAAAAATGTTATACTTTAAATAAGGATTTAACCAGGAATTCAGACTTTAATGTGATTTTAAAGACCCTAATTGTTAGTTTTTGATTCAATGATTTTTTAAACTAATTTATTGTCACCATTTAATATTTTATTTAAAACAATCTGTAGTCACGGATTTTTTTAAAGAGCAACACATAGGAATTGGGTATTAAGAGCATTTGTTACTAAAGCCAATGCATTGAAATCTTCAAAGATATTATCAACGTATATGTCACTATTTGAATGTGTTTGAATGGCATTAAATGGTATATTATATTTCTATAATATTAATGTTGAAAGTAACGTACAAGAAAATAAGTTGTGGCTCCATCATTGTGTTTTATGATGCCTCTGACTACATTTTTAAAAGCAACGTTCTTGATGATCACCTTTATTATTATTATTAAAAAGCAATAAAACTTGATGCAAAATGAAATACACATATGCATACATACGGATTTAAGGGGGTTAGCTCAAAAGATTGATGCATCCTTTTTACACGTGTGTAGGGCTGAATATTATTGTTTTTGAATATACAATAAGAAGCTCAAAGGAAAGGCTTAAAATATAACACTTGAGTTTTGTGCACATCTCTTTCTTCTCTTTTAACATATTTTACTCAACTGAATTATACTATTTTTGTTGTTTTGTTCACCCTGCCGCGGTGAAGAAGACGCCAAAGAAATATGCATTCATGGGTTGCATTAATAGACATGTACTGTAAGTGTCGAAGTGTAAAAAGTGCATTGACCATTCAGGGAACAACCTAAAACAGATTTTGTATAATGATTACTGGATTTGCATTCCATGGTCTCGGAAGCAAAGCTCTGGAACTCCTTGCTGAAATGCTGAAGTCCGTAAAGCCAAATGAGGTAACTTTTCTAGCCATTCTTACAGCATGCACTCACAGCGGCCTTTTGGATCAAGGTATAAAAGTTTTTCACGATATGAAAGCAATTTATGGTATTGAACCCAGAGTGGAACACTGGGTGTTTGGTTGACCTTTTAGGGTGATCAGGGAGGTTGGCTGAGGCCAAGGTTGGGCTTGATACCTTGCCGATGAAGCCAAGTCGATCTGTTTGGGGGGGGTGCTAGTAGAGCTCATGGGAACGTAGAATTAGCAGAGATGGCATTGACAAGACTGCTAGACTTGGAGCCTGATAAAGATATTTTGCTGTCCAATGTTTGTGCCGCATGTGGCAGGTGGAGCTATTCAGATCAGATTAGGGAAATCATGGAAGGTAGGGGGCTAAAGAAGACAGTTGGTCATAGCAATGTCTCCATTGATGGAGTTGTTCATGATTTTGCGACAGCAGATACGCAGCGGCTTCCCAGATGGGAGGAGATGCACCATATTTGTAACTTTCTGAATAGGCCGCAAAGTTGCCCTGAATCTCTCGAGTTTTTATGTTATTTTGATTTGAAATTTTATTAAATTTTTGATAATTTGTATGTGTATATTATCAGATGTACTCTTGTTTTGGACCTTTACAGTCTTTCGGCTTCAAGATCAACCCATCGGCCACTCCAACGCCCAACCGGTCGCTGCTGCGTCATCGTGTATTTCCTTCGTCTCATCCTTAGACTTGGACTGATTCAGTTTGGGGTTAAAATGTTTATTTTTTGACCTGGGTATTCTCAGATTCCTTTTTTTGACAAAAAAAAAATAGCAAACTTAAATTTGATCTAATTTGAACTAGTTGCTTGATTGAATTGAACTCAACTGAAAAATCAAATTAGACTTAATTTGGCTCTTGTAAAAACAAACCCATGAAATAATTATTTACTGGTCCCTTCAGAGCATCCGATAATTTCTATCGGAGTAAAATTACATTTTGCTCGACAGATAATTTTTCTGTACAATTCTATAGGTGGAAGTGATTTTGATGAAAATAAAAATAAAATTGGAACTGAAAATGGGGTCAGAAATACATTTGGTAATTTGAAAGAGATTATTCTTTTAATTTAATATTTATAATGTAAAAGAACTAATGTGCCTCAATTGACCACCTCCATCAACCCAAAAATCCCCTCCGCCTCCGCATGTTATTCCCCGACCACCTCCATCGTCGGAAACGCAACCTGAAATCTAAATCCATGATTGTAGCAAAGGAATCAACAAGAAGCTTGAGCAGTAAACAAAATCGTTATACTTCACCATCACCCATTGTCGCCAAGATGGAGATCGATGAAGATGGACCTAAATTGCGGGACAAAATCGCTTGAACAGTGAAAAAAATCACCAACAAAAACTAGAACAAGGTGAAGATGTAGATCGAAGAAGCAAGCAGATCGTAGTCGTCGTACCTCACCGTCACCCATTGTCGTCATCCTTGTCGTCACTGCACCTAGTTGTAGGAGAGGGAGAGGGAGGCTGTTGAGGGTGAAGAGAGATGAGGTTGCTCATGACTCATGAGGGGGCGGAGGTTGAAGAAGTTGGTATTCTTAACCTCACATTGTCCTCACCGTCCATCATTGTCCCCCGTCATCCTCATGTTAGCTTTGATTTGTCAAGGGTAAAATGGCCTAATTTTGGGTTACATGGAAGGAGGTAGGAAGTGTCAAGAACTAGCACTTCCATAAGATCCAGTTCTTGCATACTAAAACAAGCCAAAAAAGTGAGTTCCCTTCCCATTTCCACACTTCCCAGATGCTGGTTCCACAGTACCAAGCATAGCATAAGTCATCCATCCAGCCATGCCACTCAACCATCATAGATAGAATCAATTTGACTTGGCCGACGGGAGGGAGAAAGGCGTAATATTGTTGAAGAACAGATGTAGAGGACTTCCATCATTTG
>JANTPZ010007397.1:0-16470 GCA_025593235.1 Vachellia pachyceras | reverse complement strand
TGGTGAGTGTATCATTATGCGTTTGTGTGCTTGTAGAATAGAGGTGATTTAGAACATAGTCCCCCTTCCATAATGCCGTCTCTGAAGTTCCACTTATCATTCTTCAGGAACTCTGATACCAAATAAATATCCCATTCAACTTAGAAGTTCAAGCCTGTTCCCATTTGTCCAAAATTTGTTCCTTGTACATAATAAAAAATCTATGGCATGCATCAAAGAAATATTGAAACAGTACTGTTTGTGCACGTGATTGAATATTAGTTTTTTTTTTTTTTTTTTGCATTATAGATGGTCTCAGTCTTGGTGGACCATCAATTTGCCTGCTTTATTTAGTGTTTACATGTGTATCATTTCTCAGAAATATGTTTTTTCCCTTATTGCTTCATCTGATATTGCACAGATCCTATTGGATGCGCAAAATATTTACCCAAATCTTTCAAAGCTTGCTTTAGCTCTTGAGAAGGTATGCTTAGTTTTTTTTTTTTTCAATTTGTTTAAAATAATCCCCTTAAATTTTTAATTCTTTTACAAGTTACTTTAATGTTGATGATTAATTATGTCAGATTCTAACATGTGGCAAAAAAGACAATCCATTCACATAGAAGTAAAAGAATTTAAATCTTGTGAGGGGGCGGGGCCCTTCATCTTGGCATATCATGGATTTAGTTAGGGGTTTTTCTCTGATTATCAGCATTCATTTCCCTTCTATTACTTGTATCTTGTAATCCCTATTGTGGGTTTTGGAGATTAATTGACCGAACTGGCTGTCAATTCTCCCTATTCCTGTTCTCTTTTGGATGTGTATTGAGCCTCCTATGGATGAATATTGAGCAAATCAAAGAATTTATAATTCTTCAAGATGACAAATCATGGGCTAACTGTGGTGATGATTGCAGAAAAAAATGACTCCACCTATGAAATTGTTACTTTAAGCTATGAAAGCTTCTCCTGCCGGGCATTAACTTAATGGGAACATATCTTCAGTGGTCTACATTTATGGATGATGTGTGTATTGGAAGTAATGTTAACACGGTGTCTAAGACTCACATGCCCCTCTGTGGCCTTAAAATATATGCCAGGGCCTGGTTTGACAAATTTACTGAGGTTATCAAAAATGAATACTTAGATCACACCTCATTGTCAAAGTCCATGGATATGCCTAGGGTTAGGCTGATAACACTGATTCGTTCTCTTTTGGTGGTGAACTTGTTTTCTTCAGTGTACATGTAAATAATATACTCTTTTGGAGACTCACTTTATAGTTCAATTTTTTTTTTTTTTATTAAAATGGGTCTGTTGAGGACCAGAGGAGTATTTGTCACAAGTGGTTACACTAAAGAGATATGATGGTTGAAAGGTCTTCTAGTGCAAGAGAAATTGGAATCTAAGAGCTTGTTATACATATTGGACTTGCTTGGAGACAGGAATGCAGAGTTGAAAACTGGTTGACATTCCCATGACTGTGGCTTAGACAATAAAGCGCACTGTTTGAGTTGGAAGATATTGAAGGATGGTTACATAAACTTAGTTACTTTAACACACTAAGGCTGGTATAAGTTGTCCAATGAGTGTTGCCGTAAAATTGCAAGTATCAATCACACTGTGAGAATGAGCAGAGTATTGTGCTAGGAAAGATTGATCATCAAAATATAGCTATCGGTAATATTTAGAAGGGAATTTAAATAAACAGAATCATTTTCTTACAACATTTAATTAAAGATTACTAAATTAAGTTTATTAAATTTGGCTGAATGATTGAAACTCTGGAATTTGGATTTGATAAATGTCTACTCCTAATTAATTGGCACCTAATGTATACTGCATCTGTGATGTGTTTCCTTAATTTATAACTTGTTGGTAATGTATAACGTGTTTCCCTTGAAGTATTCTTATTTCTTTTTTCATCTACCATTGCAGAACTTGTTGGTTACGTCTACATTGACTATCTGCACTGCTCCATATCCACAAACAACCTTGCAAGAGTCAGATGAACCAGAGGGAGCTATTCAAAAGCAGAATCAGGAATCTAATATTACGGAGAATGGCATTGAACCTCTGGCTGCTGACAAGGATATAATCATGACTGAGGCTGATATCAGTGATGAAATGACCATTGATATGGAAACTTTTGAACATATGGTTAAACCATCAGAAACAAATTCTGAACCTAGCCCTAATGCTTAACCGTCGGTGGTTGATGTGAATCCGAGAAAACCGAGGACTGATGTAATCCTAAATTCAGATGTCCTCATTGGTGTTTTGTTGAATTTTATGTTCTATGGGGGCAACGTTGATCATGTTCGTCATTGGGTACCTAGACAACAGTGAATCTGATGTGATCTAGCTTAACCAAGTTTTTATTAGTATTCCGTACCCGGTTGAAACCTTAACCGAGTTTTTGCTTTGAATGTCCTGAATGCCAAGCTTGTATTTGTTGCTTGATATGAATTTTGTGATTGAAGATATGATACATACTGTGCATCAGAATATAAGCATTTCTGAAATCCTTAAACGGTGCTATATTTAGTTGTTTATCATAAAATTTTTTTGGGCGAGGTATTTGTAGAGTGTATCACTGTTTTGTTAGTGATGCATTTCCTAGCAGATTACTTGTAACCTGTCTATGCGCATGGCACACAGCCTTATGGGTTGTATTGATGCATCTATGGTGAATCTTATGGGACCGTTTGGACGTGAACTTTTGGGGTTGGGTCCGTGCTGTTTTTCCTAGTATTCGAGTAGGTGCTTGATAAAAATTTTCTAGAGGATCGGTCCCAAAACCCTAATAAACGACAATATGGTTTCTGAAAATTTGTTGAAGATATTAGTTACAAATACTCATGTGGTCTATTTATAGGATAGATACAAGCCTTATTCATATCCTATTTACAAGATACATGATTTTTTGGATAAAAAAGGAATGTACCATTGTATCTTTAACTCATTGTTACGTTGATTTTACTTACATGTGGTATATTGTATATTGAATATGAAATGGAGATAAAGATAAAAAATTAGATTTTAAGATATCATTAATGAGGTTTAAGGTGTTTCTTGGTATGTGTAGTTAGAATATAAATAGAACCATAGTATCAATTTAGACAGTTTCAAATTATGAGGCTTAACCGTCAATTTCTGATAACTTGTGTATTTGCAACCGCCCTCATATTGGCAATTTTATCTTTCAACATATTTTTGGGGACTTGACTGTCTCGAAATGGAAATTTCAGACCTAATCGTCATTCTTCGTTCACCGATTCTTGCCTTCATCGACAGACAAAAACTTGCACATGTGAGCTTTTGAAAGTGAAGTGCTATGCAAAGTAAAAGTATTTCACATTTATTTGTCTTAAAGAGACTTGGAGAACAAATGAACTCTTGGGGACAGGCCATGCATTATTTCTCCACGTTTTTTATACTAATATATTGTATCCAATAAATAAAAAACTTGGTTTCTTCCCACTCCCCCCACGTGTCTATTACAGTTTTGAACCCTTCATAACAAATTCTAACAGTAAAGATTAATATGAAACTTTAAAATCCATAAAATTTGGACAATCAAACTTCATCCAACGGTACACAGTCGTAGTGATCTCCACTTCCACAGGCGAAGCAAACCCATCCATCTCAAATCAAAATATAGAAAAAGGATTCTACCAAAAAAAAAAATATAGAAAAAGGACCGTTAGAAAAAAAAAGTGAATTAAAAACACGGCCTAAGAAATGGACTGACCCGAATTTTCAGAAGAGGACACAAGGAGCTAAATATTCCACCCAAAAACATGCCAAGAACTTCAGATAAAGGGCTTGGGGTTTAGTTTTGTATGACAAAGGGCACTGGTGACAGAATAATAGCCGTCAGCACATGGAATAAATCATATCATAATATTCCTAATCCACAAAGCACATGGCTATAGTTTCTTTTCTTCACAAGCACTATAAATCCTTAATTGAAGTTTAATTTCTCTGAACTGTACATTACTCAACATTTGAAATTTCCTGGAACATGACGCTTCACTGACCATACACCCAACATGTTGGCAAACTAACCATCTTTTGAATTCTTTGATACAAGAAAATACATTTGGGAGACTGGTTGAAATATTTGAATAGCCTATTCTATTATTCCTTAATAGCTGGAAACATAACGAGCAAACCATTGAAGCAGTGGGGAATTTATCATGTCCCGGGTACTTTCTCTTCTCCTATTAACCATCTTGACAACCAACTAGGATCTTCCGCAAAGTATTTACAAGAAGAGGGGATGATGCCAAGGTCAGCTCCAACTTGCTCATATTCTTTGAGAGCTGCTTCCATTTCTGCCACAACGACATCATCATTAACCATGTCGAATGAACTCAGGCTCAAAGCATCAGTGTAATGCCTTTCACTCTCAGGGTCATTATGAAATAGTTCCAACTCGGTTCCCTGCACATTACACCACTGATATTTGTTAGAAAATAAAAGCTCAAGTCACTGCTCTCGTACTCATTTGTCTCTCTTTACAGTTTTGAGATAATTAAATTACTTTTTTTCACCATTATTCTACCTTATTTATTGAAAACAAATTTAGTGGATTGGCATTGATAGGATAATATAGGCATTCTTTATCATAGATTCATTTAACCATCCCCATAGCCAGGAGCCCAGGATGTGCAGGACATCTGTTAATGCGGAAGCAACAGCAAATATGATTGAAAGGTTGCAAATATATAGATACCTGACATAATGCTGCATAATGCTTATATATCTCACTGCTTTCATCTTGATCACCAAGAAGAGTGCCTCCGTACCAGCCATTGTCCTCATTAGTAGATGTCACTGCCAGGTACCTGGAGTAGACAATAATTGAGTCAAGACAATGATATGAAATTGATGTTTAACTATACCCCATAATAATTTGGGCTCTAAAAATAGACAACAAAATATTATCATTTTGAAATAAAAAAACAAGCAGATTCTTAATCGAAAATATAACAGCTTTTATAACATCCCAAATTTTCAGAGATGGTGGAACCTAGATGAGTTAGGCAGCTTTAATGGCACAATCATTGTATTTTCTTTCAAAGGGCAACACTTATTTTTACTCAATGCTTGATAGTCGCAGAAAGTAGAGTCCAGAATCCCACGTAAAAATATCAAACATGCATGTATATCAGTTTCAAATGCATATAATATGGTCTGTCAGTGTTTAGAAACCCCTCGTTCCACAGCTCAGAACAGGCTAAATCTCACGATAAAACAAATAGACATAAAAATCAGTTACTGGCAAAAAGTAAATATGGCAGTCAGAAAAAAAAAATCATGAATGGGATTATGAAAATCATGAGACAGTGAACTAGAAAAATACATCACTTTCCAGATGCATACCTTTGGAAGGCATCCTCTTCATTCAAATCACTTCCAGAAGATAGCCAGTTTAGGTTGTAAAAACCATTACACTTTGTTTCTGCTTGAGATCTTTCAATCTCAGTTTCACGAGCAGCAGCTTTTCCAGCCATGGTACCTTCTTCATACTTTCTCTGGCCGAAAAGCCAATTTGGACTTTTGAGTTGTATCTCACTGAACAAGAGCACAATCAGTGAAATTGCCAAAAAAAAATCTGGTATTATGACAAGCAAGAATACTTTCTTTGTCACATACAAATCTACAACATAGCAAGTCACTCCCTCTCACTAAAAAGAGAACATAAGGGAAGGAAGAAGCATTAGCATAACATGAGATGCTAAATTCAGGTAAGAATTTCCATTGATGTAGACAAGTAGGTTCTAAACAGTGAGACAAATTTTCTTATATCAAGCATTATACCATTTAAACAAACAGACGTTGCTTGCAACACCCACAAGGGGACCTCTGACTGATCCTAGTAGATACTGACAATAAGTTGGAAAACTAAACTATTTAAAATCACTTGAACAGACATCTCGTTTGCTATGTGAGTAGCAGGCCAGTTGGTATAATCACCACAAATAATCATTGGGTGGCAACCATGCTTCGTCAAATGCGCCAAAGGAGAAACTAGTAAAGGATTATTGTATAAGGATCACAGACACTCCCATGTGGTTGGATATGCTATCGCAGGATAGACAGGGTCACCTCCCCGTATGGTTGGAAAAGGTCAGGTAGATCAATCCTCACTGACTTCATGTTCACATTTTCCCTGGCTCTCTTACATTTCTCTCATTCTCCAAGACACAAAAATACTGAGCTACTGTCTAAAAGGATTAGGTTGTTGAACAACTAATAGGAAAATCATGCAGAAATAAAAGCTTCAAGTACCAGAAATAAAGAAATTATCAAATTCTAGAGTACTAAATCAGTGAACAGAGACACTGAAACATCTACTTTAAAAATTAAAAGGAAAAATGATATTTATTTGAGGGACGGAAAATATAAGTGAAAGAGATAGAACTCGATGGCAGAATAAAAATGAGAAGTAAATCAGCTGTTTAGAAAGAGAAAAATTACGCTGCATCAGGTGCAACCCCACTGTTTCCAAAACCACCTGGTTTCTGATCAGGTTCACTGCAAAGTCTTACATTCCTAATTTCACTTCGTGTCTTTTCAATTAACTTGTCAAATGACGTCAACTTTATGCGTGAGAAGTCTTCTCTACAAGCTGGGACAGGTATGAGAATTGTTCTAGCTCTCCGAGAAGGCTTAGTAATAAATTCAGAACTGCAAATTTTAAAAAGTTCAAAAATGAAAAGCCAAATGAACAATATGAAAATGTATAAAGAAAGCAAAGGTAGCATAATATACCATGTACAAATATGTTAATGATGTATTTACATATCATTCCTTACATAGATTAGGGGACTCACCCCTTGTCAGAAATCAGGTCATCTCCAATCCCAGATACATGGAGATAGTAATCTGAATCCAGCTCCCAGAGAGCAGGTTTCCCTTCCTGTGGTTGGAAGTAACCTAAAAACCTACCAATAGGGTAAAAGACCATCACCATAAATGATGACACTATTATTTGAGACAAGGTAAGCCAAGGAACACACAATCACATTTCCAACATAAGGAAAATAGAAGTCTCAAGGAAGGGGGGGTATGGTTTGCTAAGAAAATATAAGAGGAAAGATAACAGTACAAGTTTATTGCATCTTGTTTTTCACCATCAGTGTAAGCATTGCTATAATATCGCTTTATAGATTTCAAAAACTCTCTGGATTGTTGTGTTGCTTTCCACTTTCCCTGCCTCTCTGGGAAAACCTGTCATCCAAAAAATCCAAAAATATGGAGCATGAAGCAGAAGCAAATATGAATATTTCTTTATATATCCAACAAATCATATTAGCTATGAATCACATAAAATGTTATACAGTATTATGAGCTGCTGAACCACCATACTGCTGGGCAAGAGCATCACCCATACTCTGGTACATGTCCATTAGAGCTGCAGCAATACTACTATCAGGGTCCACTTTGGAAACATCAGATAAACCCATAGCATGAAGCTGGCGTCCTAAAGCTTGGAGGCCATAAGCATACTGTGCCACATTAGTACGGTCCAAGCAATCAATGCAGTTGGTGCGCAGAACTCCACTTTGAAAACACGGTGCTTCACCACAATCATCTTCCCTGCTCTCTTGGTTATTGTCGGTGTCTCTGCCTTGATTGACTAATGCACTTGGAATTTCATTGCTGCTTCCAATCCTTGCAATATCTCCTGAACTGGTTCCTAGATCTTTTAGAGAAGCATCCCTGCAAAGAATGACGATGACAACACACACATATATAATATGCATTATTTAATTGCATAAGAAATAAGAATCCCTTCTCAAGGAATGTGGGGCTGAGTTTAGCGGTGACAAATTATAGAGCCGATATCACCAATGGCGGAAGAGTGAGTGTGTTATGGAAAAAAAAAAAAAGACAAACTAGACGAAGAATTTGCAAGAGGCTGGTTGTGAAAATAGAGGTGCACAGGATCCAACCTTCAGTGGTAAGGAAGATCTTAAAATTCATGCGTGTCTTGCACTCCTAAAAATATATTTTCTACCCACACACTGAACGAGGAAATCAAACATTCTAGAATTCACATTCGCAAGAATAAATAAGCATTCTGCATAGCAAACCCTACTTAAACTCTTATAAGTGCACAAATATAATACAAGAGAGTGAAGAAAGGTCTATGTGGCTCATGGATGAACTTCATAAACAAAGTAATAAAGTACAGGGCATTCACCCCATCAATTTTGCGTCTTTGATTGATATCCAAATTAGGATTCTAGATTCAACCAGAGGCAATATGAAATAAATTACAGGAAAAAGACAGCATGGAGGAGTATTGGTCAATAACTTCACTGGTACCTTCCATTGCTTCGACGGTTGCCCTTGTTGGTCCTTTTTAAAATGTTGGGTTTGCCACTGAAGTAAAAACCAGTTAAATCAAGTGCTTCACTTGCCACACCACCTAAAACTGCCAAAACATTGGCAGATTTACTTTGGAAGCAGAAGAATATAATAGTCAGATTTAATTTTGGACTGTCTAAAGAACAAACATACATTGTGGGGAAGACCATATAACCTGACATGCTTACCTCTTTGCAAACTTATGAAAGTCCCAATGAATAAATCTAAGATGATTTTCTTCAGGTAAAATTTGGTTCAGATACCCAACAGCATGAGCAAATTCACGCCTCAGCATCATTTCCCGTGGTCTTTTCTCAACAGTCTGAAATTATTGTTTAAATGAGCCCTAGGAAAACATAAATTGAGTTTCTTTCTATTGCTGTATTTTTCTAAAAATGACAATTACTTAAGCAATAGTATTAGTGTTTCTACTGAACACTACCAATATATATCTGTTTCCTAATGCAATATTTATGTGGCTACGTAAGCATTAGCTCATGAACATCCGAATGGTACTTGACAGAAATTTGGATCTCTGATGGTAAGTCAGTGGATAGGAGGAAGAAGCAAGGCCAAGGACTGGAATGGGGGGATAAGTACTGATATGAAGTAGATACTGGGGACAGTGATGGAAAAGTGCCTCTCTCTGCAAACACATTGAATTAACTTATAACCTGACTTCGTTAGCCCTTCACAGATCACATCATTTTCATTTGGGGCATGGCCATCCTCCTATGAAAGATTACCTTAATCAAATTAAGCACAATAATTGGATTGCCATATCTCTGGGCAAGGTCTTCAAAATGTAATTTTGTTGCCTCATATGTAGGATCATACCTCTGCACTGAAGTAAAGAGGGAGAACCCATCAAAAAAGCTCCATCTATAATAGCGGCAACCAAAAGAAAAGGACTGATTAAATAAATTTTAATCTAAATAAATGTTTATTTATTGACAATAAGCCTGAAATCCTCATGTCTATTCAATAGAATGAGGCCTACATGACTACTTATAGGTAAAGAACATTACCCTAGGACACAGAATTGCAATGGCAGAGGGAATCATAAAATAACTAAACTAAAAATAATTCAATAATTAATTGTTAAAAATTCTAGCCAACGCTTACAGATGATGTCAGGCTTCGGGCTCAATCTAGAAGCCTCTTGAGACCAGAAAAGTGGTATAGAGCCACGCATTTGCACAACTGAACTCATTCTTCCCTTGAAAGAACCAGCTTCTTCATAAAGGACAATCTGCTCTGTCTCCACGTCATTAGCAACTCTCCCCCGGTCATTGACTCCCCTTTTCAAATAGCTGCAAAAGAGTTTGCAGCATGGTAACTTAAACCAATTCCAACCATTAACATTTTTGCAACAGAGGCACACCATATAAACAAGTCTCTTTAAAAGACAATGAGTAAGAAGGTGATATTAAACTGCTATGTTCCAATCGACAAAGAGAGTAAATTCTGAATATGAAAATAAAAATAGGATATAAAAAGACCAATGAAAACCATTTTCCCCCCATTTCAGTCCAGAAGGTAGGCTGTAAATGGAGCCTTATCATTCTTAAATAGCTGGAGACACTTTATCTCCCACAATATAAAACAATTAAGAATAAATAAGATAGGATAGCAAATAATTCATCTGGACAAACTTATCTGATAAAGAAATGCCATGATATGTCTCCAGTAAAAACAACAAAGCATCATGAAATTCATCACGACAATATTTCCAGGCCTACATCAGCTGAAGGTTCCACTTCATGCTTGACATAACATACCATTAAAGGTATAGACCACTGCTAGGTTCCATAACTTAGCCACCTACTTAAAGACCCTATACCAATTACTATAAAATTATTTATAAGCCCCAAGCTGTTTCAACTCACATCTAGCAAAAAGTAATATGCTAACAAAAAATTTTGGTAAGTGTTGAAAATGGATGGGTCAACAACGTCTAGGGAACATAAAAAATGAAAGGTCTGCATGTAGGTTATGGAAAGAAGGAGTGGGAGGAATACCATAATAAAATTGCCCAAGCATTTCCCAAACATTTAAGAAAGTATTTAGATAAATGGCTTATTTCCCTCTTTGATTAAATACAAAAGAACTTTGTGATAAATACAGAACAACGTGAATGGTCCTAGAAAATATGGAACAGGAACCCAAAGATACAAGATGATACCAATCCACAGGGAGAAAGGAAACAGTTCAAAGAGGTATTTCCATTACGGACGGAAACAAGAGAGAAATGAAACTTACAGGAAAAAAGTGCCAAACACAAATTTAAGAAATATCAGCAATGTGGGACAAAAAGTGATCAGGAAGCAAAGTTGTGAGTGATAGAGAGATAGGTAAAAGCAAAGGAACAAAGAGAAATGGAACGAAAGAAAGGAACTTATGGTCTAAGAACATTTCTCAAAAGGGAGAGAAAAGCAATGCTTCTGGTCTCATATGAATTAAGTCTCACATTAAGGAAGCAGGAAAGTGCAATCAATCTAAGGATATAGATCTTTACCAAACATCAGGGATGAACCACAAGTGCAACTTCACAGATATTTCCTTGGCATGATGACATTTAATAGAATACACTCATAAATTCTCATCCATAAATTCTAGCAAACCATATTGCTCATGACACTTGAACAATACGACTCATCTCAAACTCCATACAACACAAGAACCCACACTAGTTTATAATCTTGAAAGCATCAAATGCTCATATACTTGGTTCATGAAGAACATCTAATCCCAACAGAAGATAAAATAATACCAATTATAGTAACTGTGGGGAGATCTTATGACCACCCAAAATACCTTATTATCCACATAGAGCACTCAGAGATCGTGCCCATTTTAACATAATAAGATTCATCTTTACTGCCTATCCTAAACCTTTATATGTGCATTTTAACGGAGTATCTTCACCGTCCTTTTTCTGATTAAAATGATATTTGTTGATGAGAAGCAACATCTATACCCAAAAGTAAAATAGTGTACCAGAGATGCCTAAAAAAACCAAAACAAGAAATACAACCCCGAAACTTAAACTCAAAGATTGTTAAAATCAACACTTAACACCAATGCAAAAAGCACCACTCTTACCCCAATATAGGCAAATGCAACAAATAACAGCCAACCAGACACTTGTCAAACCTCTGAAGTCAGTAGCAAGGTGCCCAAAAACATTTTGTCAGATGTTATTGGCCACAAATCCAATGGCAGCAATTATCTATAATGGCCACAAATATACTAATGTCAATCAAAGGATGGGGGAAGGAAAAATAACTCCCTAAAGATGCCAGTCAACTGATAGTAGGGGATCCGAGGGATGAAGTCTAGATTGCTGAAAATAATCTAGTCATGCCATTGCCAATCAATATCATTACACTTGAAATCAGCAAAACATATCTTCTAACCAAGAAAGCTTAAAGAACTTGCTTCTCTGTGGAAAACAGTTCAAGATGCATCTTGAACTCTTTAGAACAGGTGAGTCAAATAGCAATGATTTGAAGCACTACAACAGCTCTATCTCAAATAAAAGAAAGTGTTAATGCCTGAACTCAAGCAAGGGTATTTTTTGTTCCGTGTGATGCTTTGGCAGCAAATAGACTTGTTTGAAACATATTAGTAACCTTGTGGCACAACAAGCAAACTGTGGAATCAAATGGTCCAACATATTAGGGCTTCAATAAGCACTCTTGCAAACCGACATTGACAGAAGATAAACCTGGATCTCCCTGAGCAAGAAAGTTGCTTACATATATCTCCAAGCTCAACAATAACAAATTATTTTTTAACATCTAACTTGAGTGGAAAGGACAAAAGGCTCAAGGAAGAGGCAAGAAAATATTTTCTCAACATTTCTGTATTTTGTTGAAAACTGTTTAGAATTTAAGCAGGGTGGGGGGCATCAGGGGCCTGCCACACACCTTTTAAGGAAATAGCATTGAGGAAATGAAAAGAATAGAAGAAAATAAGGAAAAATTAAGGGGAATAAAGCACAATTAGTAACATAACTAACTACAATGACACCAGCTAGAGGAAGAAAATAGGAAATTCTAACATAACTTGTACAGTAATACACAAGCTAGAGAAATTCCATTGGAAATAAAAGAAAATACATTTTGCTGCACGGTAAGATATCCTTAAAAACAGAAAATATAAGAACTCAATAGATCAACAACAACAAAGCATTATCCCACTAGGTGGGGCCAGCTGAGAAATCAAAATAGATTAATGCAATAAAATCCCATTGAAACTTGTAATAAATGGGCACACCAGGCCCTAATACCAGGTCAGCCATTTTATCACTAAAGCTACAACTAATAGACAAAGACCATGAAAAGTTTTATAGATATCTCCTAACAATATTAACACCAACTTTGTTATCCATAACAAACTAGAGGTCATGAATGCTGACAATTTTTCACAGACATCTTGTCCCTAACAATAAAACTCTTAACTAGTTACTTATCTCTAACCCACTGTTATTCGAAGTTAACTAATAAAAGGATGACAACATTTACCATGTAATCCATAATAAACACTATCAGTCAAACGCCAGCTGCCCCTCCCCACCAGCAAGCAGGCAAAAGGTGAGGGGAGACAAACTTAGCAAAACGTTATCAAGAATTATTAAAAATTGAGAAAAGTAAACATACTCAGTTAGTATTAAATCATCAAAATCCTACTCATGACAAAAAGAAAATATGACATCTGAATAAAATATTAGAAGAACATACCGTGTTCCAGCAAAATGTCTTGATCGTCTAGAAACCAAGCAAACACTAAAGTCCCTCCCAAAGATTGAAAGGCGTACCTGCCATTGTTAAGAATTATAGAATTGGTTATACATTGAACTATAATACCACACAATTAAAAACTAATTTACCAGTCAATAAAATTATGTGATCACATGAAAGAAACAACAAAAATGTGTTGCATCTTATGTGTCAGCATATATACATAGAAAAACCAGCTAAACAAATAGATATAACATTCTAAAAATTTTCTTGAAAGATAAGCTTTTTAAGAAGGAAAAATTAATCCATTGGCCCCTATAGCTTACACTAATTTTAAAATAGGAAATGAGTTGCTAATGTGATGTGTAACTGCTGACATGAAAATCCAACTAAGCAAGTGACAGAGTACAGGACCATACATGACCAACACACAGTAACACACCTCATACAGACACGCACCACTCTTTTGCCTATACAACTAATCCCTGCACAAGAGGAGGAAACCATTTCAGTTCGAATTGTTGCTCAGATGACTTCAGCTACTGCACAAAATGCTACTCAACTTCTCAAACTAGACATCAATATTCAGCAGAGCACCAGTTTTAGACCAAAAAGCAACTTCACAGCTTCTTCTCTACCAACATAAAGGAAGAAATTGATTAACCTTGAATTGAGAGAATGTATCCCCTTAAATCTTTCTTGATAAAATTATGAGCTGTACAGGGTCCACAGATCCTTTTGCTCATATAAATCAAGATTTCGAAACCAATAGTTCTCTTTAACCTCCCCATCGTCAATTCAGGTAGTTGAAATAAAATATTAAAAAATAAAATCTACTAACACTAAAAGCATATGATTGTTGGGAAACTCAATACTAATGAGAAGAACTGAAGATGTCAGTAATAACTAAGAAGAATAGGAAGATGGTCGTGTAGATGGAACCTATTTCCCCTCCTCCTTGAACAAAACAAAGTCGGTCCATAAAAGAAGTGTGAATTGGATTGGCATAAGGTAGATGCTAAGAATGCTTATAGTATTTTTGGGATTTTTGGCCAGAGGAATTACTAAAAAGGCAAAGAAAGGGGCAGATGAAGTCAAGAAGACCAACAAAAGGCCCATGCTACATAATTTCTTTGTCATTACGATTTCACCAAAACAAAAAATAAAAATTTCAAATCACATGAATCCACAGCATCTTCAATAAGCTGCAAACTAATTCCAGTCACATGCTTAATTAACCTAACTATACCAAGCATAATTATATTTCTGATATAACCCTAATTTAAACAAATCTTCCTTGGTCAATTTAGTATTCACCGAAACCACATGTTAATAACATTTCAAAGGTAAACTCCAAACAACATTCATGGAGCCGAAAGACGGATGTGTATGCATATTCAAAGGCAATGGTAAAGAATCTTTTATGAAAGAATGCATGAAATAACCATACATAACTCAAACTTGACAGGTAAAAAATTCGTATCAATAATAGGGAGGAGAAACAAAGCAGCATACCTGCTTAAAATGGCCATGAACTAAAGCTATTGTCCAAATGGTGTTATTGCATCTTGATCTGATTGCTTGTGTTAGATGAGCATTCCAAACAAATATATTATCATAAGGCATCCCTTCATCTTCATTGGACAGTACATTCTTCTGTAAACTTTGCATTATAGGATAGGTATAGCTATAGAAAAAATCCTTTGTCAAGTCAACACTCGATAAAAGTTTTTTGTACCTGCTAGGAAGAACATGCAAGCTTAAGTTGTCTTGCAGTCAATCATATACTGTTACAAAGCTAATTGCAAATCAGGAGTGATTTTCACTAAAATTGCTAGATCCGTTGACTTCTGCTCCCACATTAAGATCATTAATTCTAGGCGTCAAAATAACCATGCAAATAATAATAGATGGAAAATTAAACATGATGCAAAGAAAAAGCATACGATAAATGAAGGTTTGAAGTTTCTTTAACATCAACTCTAATTCATCACCACAACATGTCCATTTTACATTACTTTCCTTGACAAGTTAACAACAATTTGCTTTGCAGTTATTTAGTTTGAATAAGGTGGCTGCACTTGCGCCACAAACTTTATGCTCCTCCAAGTTTTCACATGTCTTGGAGAATAATATTTTGTCTAGAAGAAAAAAGCTTTAAAATGGAGGATCAGATCTTTTCCTGCGGAGAGGAGACCTGTCTCTTACTAAATTCAAAACAATCACCAAGTTAAAGAGACCATGAACCAAACACTAAAGGGAAGCCAAAATACAATTCTAGATTCGTATCCCAAAACAAATTTCTCAATAAAAAGTCAATCAAAATAATATGGACTTTCCTCTCTATAGAAATAACAAGAACATGAGTCTGTCTGGCAAGGCAAGAACAGAAGTTTGCAATTTTCACATTTGCTACAAAAAAAGATACCCCCTCCTATCCTTAATATAAGGTTCCGCTTTAATAAGGAATTTAAACTATAAAGTGGATTTTATATTAAAAACCAAGGGGAGTAACATACAAGCGCAAATAAAAATAAAGCACAGTTTGGAATCCTGTCCTTAGATCTGACAATTTTTCTCAGGAAAAAAAAAAGATCCAAAAACAATGACCTTGGTTTAATATATCCTCCATCAGTCATTTCACATCGTAAATGGCTTAAGAAACATGCATAAGTCACTGTAAATTCTTAGAGGCAAACAACAAAACAAAACTGATACGCCTAATAGGCTAAAAATTACAGCAGTTAGCAATCACCCTTATTATAATTATTGCAATAAAACAAAGAAACAATGGATACTACCAGGCACTTCAACCTTCAAATTAGATAAGTTATTGAGCAGTATGACAAACAAACACCCGTAAAAAGATGTCACAACTATGACTAATAAGTTTAGAATGCAAGAACCCTGAAGCAAACAAGTACAGGGCACGTCATTTACATCCAGCATGTATTATCTAGCTTAACTTGTGACTAAAGAAATCATTTGATACCAACCAAAAGGAACCCAACAAAGGTATTTCTCTCGGTTTGTTCACTAAAACACTGTTTATGAACAATTATCAACAGAGTGAAAGACAAATGATACAAGATGCAAAAAAAAAAAAAAAACATTACCTTAGCTCAGTTCTAGAGTGAGCTATATCAGATTGAATTGAGACATGTGGTATTGTAATCAATTGGCTTTCCTCTATGCTATATATTGCGTGACCACATATACAGCCTATTTGTCTGCGCTTGGTAACCAGAATCAAATAATATGATTCCAGAAACTTGATGCAACCTAGAGACAATAAATAAAACTAGTTAGTACCCGAAGCCCATATCATCATAATATCAAAGATACCAATGTATTTAATGCA
>JANTPZ010007396.1:0-13978 GCA_025593235.1 Vachellia pachyceras | reverse complement strand
GAAATTGCATTTTAATCCCATAAGAGTCCATATTTACGCATTCGACCCAGCACATGGATTTAGGCCTAATCCATCAAGGGTGACCCATATTCCAACATCTCCCACTCACACTTGGTGGATTAGGAAACGTGGGCCTCATCCTTCTCTCTTCTCTCTTTCATACTAGGTGCTTTGCCATGACCGTATGGGCATGACGTCTTTTAGATGTTTGAACTAGAAATCCCTTTCACAGGACCAACACAAGACAATCTTTCTTCATGTAGCCTAAATTCAGTTATTATGCCCACACTTATGAAATTACAAAGTTGATATCATAAGGGACATGTCACAGACACTAGCATAGTTGTGCATTTTTCAGGTAATCTTTCTTTCGCCCATATATCACTTTGATACACATCAACCGCTTTCCTAAAATAGTGACTTGTATCGCATCCATCATGATAGTAGGATGTACGTTAAGGTAGCAGTCATTGAAGTATACCTCTATGATAATGTCAAAATCAAAGGACATAAATAGAAATATTAATTTATTGGGACTCACACAGCAATGAAGTAGGGATCCATTCACTTGCTTCCCTTTTGCGGTTCCATAACACATGTGGTATGAATCACATGCTACGGTGTTTCTCTTATACTGTAAGAGCATACGTCGTTCTGATACTTATCATTAACATCGTACAGACTTTTAGTCTATATGTTCTCAACATCTAAATCCAAATTCTTCCTCCTTTCATATCTCATATGACGTCAGTATTGAAGAATCTATTGTCTGGTAACAGGCATCACGGGAGTGGGTCCCTATGATTCGATCCATGTTTTATATGTATATACATTGGATCTCATCTACACGATTTTCGAAGTGACATAGCTTGTATTTCTTTTCTACCATATCAGCATTCCTGCTGCCTTACTGGTGAATACAAGTGTCTCATTTTTGCATACTTCTCCTGAGTATCAAAGGCGGTAGCCCGTGTGAGAGAGCCTACCTCACCTGCATGTACGACATACTAGACATTATATACTTGTACACAGACATATGAATATTTGCGCATACAATTTTACATTTTGCTCATACCAATGGCCCTTACATGTTTCTCAAACATGTCTTTGGCTATCGATTTCTCAAACATGTCTTTGGCTATCGATTTAGTCATGGAATCTGCGACCATACTCTTTGTCAAAATGTGTTGTACATTAATCACTTTTTGTGCTACATGATCTCTCACAAAGTTATACTTAATATCAATATGCTTAGTATTGTCACAATATATTAACACTGGATTTGTACTCTCGTTTTCAATCCAAGGTGTTCAATAAGTCTTCTAAGCCATATAGCCTCTTGCACTACAGCAGTGCAAGCCATAAACTCATCGTCCATTGAATGCAGGGCTATGAACGTCTGCTTCTTGCCACTCTAACTTATGGCACCATGATTTAGCAAGAAGGTATAACCTGAAGTTGACCTTCGTTCAACTTCGTCTCCGCCTACTTCAGTGATGGAGAATCCAAGAAGCCGCAATTTACTTCCTTGATAAGTTAGTACATAATTCGTTTTGCCCTTTAAGTATCGCAGAATCCTTTTCACAGCTTTCCAATGCTGTTCGTCAGGATTTGACTAGAACCTACTTACCGATCAACTACAAAACAAATATATGGTCTTGTACACATCATTGTATGCATTAGACTTCCAACGACACTAGCATAAGGAACTCTTTCCATTCTCTTCTTAGCTGATTCAGTCTTGGGACACATTTCAAGATACAAGCTAACTCCAGTAGCTACCGGGGGTGTCTAAGGGATTGCATTCACTCATATTAAATCGCTCGAGAATTTTCTTAACGTAATTCTCTTGTGAAAGAGATAGAATTCTCTTTGAGCGATCCCTTTGGATTTTAACTCCAAGTATATATCCTGCTTCTCCCATGTCTTTCATCTCAAAATTCGATGACAACCATTATTTAATAGCTAAGTTCGAATTTAGGCTATTTCCAGTCAATAGTATATGTCTACATATAATGACAACATCACAAAGTTATCATCAAACTGCTTAATGTAAACGCAGTGGTCTTTTTTAATCATTTCAAAATTTTATGAGGTCTCGCTATTTGAATCCTCAAGTACCACTGTCTGGATGATTGCTTCGGTCCATAAATGGACCTTTTGAGCTTACAAACTTGTCTCTCTGAACCTTTCTTTACGAAACCTAATGGTTGTTCTATATAGATTTCTTCATCCAAGTTTCCGTTTAGAAATGTAGTTTTCACATCCATTTGATGTAACTCCAGATCTAAACTATTTACTATTGCCAGAATCAATCTTATGGAATTAAAGCGTACAACAGGTGAGAATGTGTCCTTGTAATCGATACCTTTCTGTTATGTATACCCCTTCGCTATCAGACGTGCCTTGTACTTGTCAATTGATTTATCTACTTTTCTTTTTATTTTGAGAACCCACTTGTTCTCAATGGTCTTTCGACCTTTTGGTAGATCAACAAGTTCCCAGACTTGATTCTTTTTCTTTGAATCAATCTCTTTTTTCATTGCTTTCTTCTATTCATCCTTGGAAGGGCATGACAAGGCTTCTTGTACAGAACGTGGCTCATCGTCTTCATCCAGAGTGACCATGAGTTCTTCTTCCTCAATGGAAAGCGTCTCTTGGGTACATTTCCCTTGTCACTCTTTCTTGTAGAAACCTCTTGTTTCTTTCGTTTCTCTTGTCTCGGCCTTTGTAAAGGCCTTTCTGAGCCTTATGATCTCATACTCAGATCGATATATTGAGACGATTGGGGATCATTAGATCAATCTCATTAGATCATTAGACATCAAAGCCTCCTTCGCCGATTCAGCAACCTCAGAAGCGCATCGCTCAGACTCCTTCGTGTATTAAAATATTTTGTAACGAAGAGATATATTTTGAAAAGTGATATCCTTATAAATTAAGGAATTTAATTATGTTAGTTCATGAATCCGTGGTTCAATGACTTTGAAAATTTATTTATATTAGTACAATCACTTCTCTTGTACTACCACCAACTATGTTTTAATTTAAATCAGATCCTTTTCCTATCACTTTTACGTAATGACTCATGTCAGATGAGATTCATATACGCCTTTTCGATCTCGTGTCCTGAGGGAGTACCCAAGATGCGATATGAGATGTACAAATAAAATCATAGGGCTACGCAAATAATAGTGACTAAGAAATAATCGAAACCAGAAATGAATTTTGCTAAGTTGAAATTAAAAAGATAACGGGAATAATAGAGATGAAGTCATTTTAATCCTGGGACTCAGCTGCTAACAAATAAATATCTAAAGGATATTTAAATATATAAATTAAATAGTGAAATTTAACTTATATTACTTAAAATAATCCAGATGAATATAAACATATTTATTTATATTCTCAATTGATTTAGTCAAATGAGAGGTTGAGAGAATCTCTCAACTTATAGTGATAGTGGATATTTTGAGTTCTCAAAATGTCCTAAACCCATTCCTATAAATAGGAGGTTATCCCATTAATTTTTTTTAACCCGTTCATTGAGTTTTTCTACTACACTCTTCTTTCTCTATATTCTTTCTTGTGTGGTGCTCTTATGTACCATCCCTTTGGACTTAAGATTTTCTAGTGGTCCAAACTAGCAATTAGTTATTGTTAATTACCACTACTGATGAAACATGTATTATTCGAAAGTTAATAAGGATGCTAACTAGATTAATGCGGCACATATACAAAGTTAATGAAGAGTCCTTAAACCAATAAAAAGACAAGAACACAATCGTTATCGTTTGACTGGGCGTCTTCACCAATGAGACACGTCTCCTTGGGGGCGACGTACACTAAGTGAATGGGACTTGGATCCAATTTCTTCGATCGCCATTTCTCAAATAAATATTTGAGATGTGCCCAGGAAATAACAATCCGAAAATTCATATATTTTTTAAAATTAAATCATAATTTTTTTTATCAAATAACAACAGTAGGTGACGAACGAAGGGTCTTGTGTGTGAACACCTAGTCCTATTAAATCTCGATTTCTTGTTGCTGTTAAGTTCGTCAACTAAAATTATCAATAAATTGGCTCAGAATTGTGCTTGGAAAATGACAGGATTGATGTGAGAGAGAGAAAAAACATTTTTCCAACGTGTCGAATTTGTCGATATTTATAATAAATATCTGAGATATGCCCAGGAAATAACACTCTGAAAAGTCTAAGTTTACAAAAATATGATTGGGTTATGATTTAAAATAATCAAACGTATGAAAAACACACAAGTGATTTTACGTAAGAGTGACTTTTGGTCTGTCGCTGCTTCATCTGTCACTTTCCACAGGTATAGAAGTGTCTACTGTTGATTTATATGTGTATGTATCAACAGTAGAATTATTTAATATATTTTCCAAATATGTTCTGCTTTTGAACCTTCCCTCCCTCACTTCGGTCGCTCCATTAATTGCTTTCCAAACTGTGAAATACATTGTGGTGCAACAATGTCACAGACTATCTCTCACTTCCTTAGTTACCCCTTAGGAGATGTTTAAACAATTGTCTAAAGGTACTCCGTGACTTGAATGTTACGTAGTAGCATCATTAAGGGCCTGAAATTGTATATAGTGTCTCATATCCTTAATATAAATCTCAGTTGGCTTTGTTTTAGAGAAATTCAATAAATTGATATGCTTATCATTTTCTTCAAATTACATTTCCTTATCTATAAACTTATATATAATTTGATGATACACATAAGTATTTTAAAATATATAATCTAAAGTATATTTAACTTAATCTCTTTAAAAAAATTCAATTGTATTTCTCAAGGGCCAAAGGTTGTATTGTTTATTAGATATCTAAACATTCTATTCAACAATCATGTTTTATGTGCTTCAAATAATTTCTTTTTCTCAAAATGGTATAATTTATTTGGAGCGGATGATATAATAGGTTATTAGGTTGAGCGCTTTCGTTTAAAGAGGGGATTGGAAGATATTAATTTGTCCATTCGAAAACTGTTTGAAGAATGCATTTTGGCAGAATGTATTTTGTTCATAATGCATTTTGGTAAAATACATTTATGTTTAATAAACGTTGGACTCAGAGTGCATTTATTTTTCCAAAAATAAATTTTTTTGCTCATAATGTATTTTGAAAAAATGAGTTACCAAACATTAAATTTTGCAAACTAACTGTCTTTTGAGTCTAAAATGCTATAATTATCAAATCTATGGATGATTCATATTTTATGTACTTATATTTATGGCCCATGTGCAGTTCAGGAGTAAGGTTTAAAAATTTATGTTGGTAGTTATCTTCTCAAATATATTATGCCCCAGTATTATTTCAGACGAAGCAGCAACATGTAAATAGAGAAAATGTTTGCGATTACATTCAAGTTTACAGAAATATGATTGGATTATGATTTTAATGTTTGCGACTTGTTTATATTAGCCTAACTTTGATTTTTCAAGATTTTATTTTGATAAAAATAACCCTTCCTTTTTGAATTAGCCTAACTTTGATCTTTCAGATTTATAAGTTACCTGTTCTTTCTTGTCCATCAGTAAATGGTTGAGGTTTATTCTGTAATAATATTATCATAATATTAAATATAATAAAGATATACAATTATAAACTATTCACATTTTCACAGCATAGATCTCAACCATTAAAAGTTAATCCAATGGGGGAGAGGAAAGTTCCTGTAGACATTTCTCTCTTTAGCAATACCCTGACGATGATAACTCAAAAAATGCATGTATTACCTCTAGTTTTTAATATAAAAGTCAATTAACATTTTTGAAAGATTAAAAAAGGAAAATAAATTATTTAATTATTATATATTTCTAAAATACTTATGTGTAATAATAGATTATATATATTTATAAGTTAGTAAAATTAGTTTATAAACTGTATTTAAAATTAGTTAAAAAAATTAGTTAGGAAAATACTTATGTTGACCCTTTAGGCATTGGTTGAGGTCTCCTTGTCTTCTAATCCTACTACCTCCGGATTAGGCCCTACCTTGTTTCTTTTCTCATAGCAGTTCCGAAGATTGTAATCTTCCTTTTCATTTCATGTAATTTTATTCTACGACTCCTTCAACCACCCACACGGCGGAGTTCGAGCAGACAGCCACCAGCAGGCTCGCCCACAGGAGGCGCTCCTCCGATCAACATGTAACCACCATCGCGGTGGAGGTGGGGCAGATCGATAGGCCCCCCAACCTTAGGATCGATCACCTCATGTCTGCAACACGAAGGTCAGTAGCAAGGTACGCACGTAGTGTATTATCTCTGCCTCTTGCTTCAACATTCCACTACTGATCTTCTTCACTCTGCACTCTTGTACTAATTTTCCCTAGGAAATATTAGGCACAGGGACACTGTTAATTTGGGCAACCAAGAGAGCTTATTCTATGTATTTTTATCACTAAGCACATCAAAGAGGAGGTGAAAATCTCATGTACCGTTCATGAACAGAGATCCTTTGATCCCAATGACGACAGTACGTAACAGGGATGTCGGCTCAATCAGAGAGAAATTATTATGAAGCCATGGGACTGGAAATCGATCCCTATGATCGAAGTTACAGGGAAAACAAAAATTTAAGAATAGAACAAGAACTATTTCTGTGATAGCTATTACTGTGTGTTGGGTACTTGGGTTCATGGAGAAGAGCCTGGGGCTTAGGGTTTTAGATCCGTACTATCTAATTTCTCTTTTATATATTTTTATAATTTTTTTCTAAAAGTGAATCTATTCGATATATGGTTTCAAAAGGTGCTCTTTTACTTCTTCTGGTTGGTACTGCATACGTGGTATGCATAATTTTTTTAAAGAAAAAAAATAAAAAAAAGGCCTCCACGAGTTCATGCTTGTTCCACCTCTAAATCGTTTTTGTAAATTTTTTTGAGGAGATTAAAAAAACTAATTAACCAATATATTTATTACTTTTAAAATTAATTTATCTTACTTATAAATTAATATATAATCTAATTATAGTTATAAGTATTTCAAAATTTATGTCTTAAAGTATTTATCATTTTTTGGTGAAAATATCTGTTTATTCATTTGTTTATCCAGGAAGGAGCTCCACACGGCCATTATGTTTTTAATAACTACATTAGGTGGTTATCTTGGAGTTGAATACCAATCCAGGACGAAATCTCCATTTGATGGCCATGCCACCATCATGGCTGACATTTGTGTGATCCTATGCGTCTATGCTCTGAGTTTGATTGCAGAATTTAAACTTCAAAGTGAAGATCCTTTACCTTGCCATCATCACAACCTTTGGTCCACTCCTAGGATTTCTTGTCCCTGTGCTGCTTCTTATAATCTTAGTTCCATTGCTGGGCATAATCGCATCCATCGTATGGGCTCTCTTCCTATTGAAAGCTGCAACCACATCCTACTCAATGATCATAAAATGTCTTGGTCAGGTTTTGTCAGGTATAAGACGATGGCTTGTCTCAGACCTAAGCCACTGTTCTCAAGAGGTACATGGAAATGCTTCATCGCCTGCGCAATCTCAAGTAGAATTAAACGTATGAGACATTTTGTAATAAAATGAGAGAATCATGTTTCCTTCTCGATCTAGTTCTCAACCAATTACACTAGGACTGCCAGATCAAAGGGCTTGTCTCTTGTAACATACGGAATTCTCTTTCATAGGTATAGTTTTCCTTTCCTGTGCCATTATGTTATGCAATTCTCTTGAACTTTATTTAGCCACAATGAAAGGACCTCTAAAGTTATTAATAAGATGAGATTTTAATAAAACTGTTAAAAATATGTTTAAAAAAATATTACTTATGAGTAACAATTTTATTTAATATTTGGTTTACGAAAATCTGCTCAAACATATATAAGGCACAGGTATAGCTAGGAAGATGGCAAAAATAACACAAGGTAAAATAAAAATTATTTAACACATCGAAGAATTTCTGCAGATATACAATTATGTGTTTTTTATGTTCTATGATTTTCAATCAGAAGCTTCAATTTCCTCTCACAATTTTGACATATGGAATAATTCATTAAAGTTACTGAAGAGTAAATAAGGCATAAGTTTTTTTATGGCTTCATTCACAAGGTTTTCCCTCACCTCATTAACTTCATCTCCTCATCATGCTCGACCACCAACAAATTGGAGTAGCGCCTCTAAATCTTCCCCAAGGTTTTCCCTCACCTCATTAGCTTCATCTCTATCGTTCCCATTATCTTATGAGTTTCAACTTACCAAATTTCATATATGGTTCAAAAAACTTTTGAAACATATGTTTTTGTCATGTAAGTTTGAGAGGCAGTATAATAAATTATTCATATATGTATGTTTTGGAATTTTGGGTCCGGATCCACCCTTGATGAACTATGCCAATTAATTTGGAAATTTGAATAATTCCTTACTCTAAATTTTCTAGTGGTCCGAATTAGTTTAAATTTTTACACAAACTTCATAGTACCAACTCACGGAGCTTCAGAGGTTTGAGCCGGATTCAAATAACTGAGGACTGAAAAAGGAATACAAGTGAGGAGGGGTGGAGGCAGCTTAAATTTTTTTGGCCCGTATGCACTTCAGGTGTAAGGCTTAAAAATATTTGCTGGTATCTTCTCATATCAGTTATGCTCCGATTTCATTTCAGACGAAGCAGGAAGATATGAATGGAGAAAAGAGATATAGAAATAAGCAACCCCCCTCTCTGTTGGACGCGCGCGTGCACACTCACGGACATGGAAAGTGTAGTATGGTAAGATGACCCCTTTCAAATTGAATTAGATGATTAGAATATCACTAGGTAAAACTTTTTGCGTTCATTATCTACTTCTCTACCTCTTCTTATATATAATTATATAATATATAATTACAATAATTTTCAATATAATTATATAATATACAATTGCAATTTAAATTATCTGTATTGAATTAATGATTGCAATTAATAATGCAAAACAACTTTCAACCCCAATATAATATACAATTGATTATAAATCCCAGTTGACAACCATTAATTTTCCTCTTCAAGTTAACTATATATTGATATTTTTTTTAATGATACTGAATGCTATTAACTCATAGTAAGAGTACAACCAAAGAAGGCCCTAGCCCCTAAATTCCATCCCCACCACGCTCATACATGTGCGCTGGTGGTTGATGAAAAATACAAAAGTTACCCTCTCTATCATGGGCTAGTTTCGCCAAATAATCTGCATCAACATTACCCTCTCTTGGGACATGGTTAATAAAAACTTGCCAGTTCCTATTCAAAATGGATCTAGCTTCATTTACAACATCTTTAAAAGGGCACTCCATTGTGGCCCCACGCATAATCAAATTAATTGCCTCCACAGAGTCTGAGTTGACCTCTAACCTGTGAATTCCCCTGTTCCAGCTCAGGTATAGGCCATGAATTATGCCTATGATCTCTGCAATTGCCACCGGTACGGAGGTAAGTCTACAAGTATACCCACAAACCCAGCTACCATCTTCACCTTGTATGACACCTCCACATCCACATCTCCCCGACCTGAGGACCGACGCATCTGTTTCCATTCGGTGGAAGCCTCTCCTGGTTTGGTTAGTGTCTTGCCCTTGTCGAGGAGCCTTGTTGTAGAGAGAATAGCTAGCCTTTATATCCTGATCCAGGCCTGCACGGAATAGGCTAGATTGAACGTTGAGGCACTCATCTTCTTCTTCTTCTTCTTCTGTTCCTTATAGTTTCTTGCATCTGTTCACCCATATATCCCAGCAAGTATACCCAAACAGGATAGGCCATTGGACTTTCTTTGTAAACATCTTGCTCGCCTCATTGCTAAGGTTCCATCGGATCCATTCTACTCCTTGAAGGGATGAGAAAAACGCCCATTTTGAGGGATGGACAATAGATCGCCATCTATTGCGAGCGTTTTGACAGTCCCTCAAGAGGTGCATGGAATCCTCCTCCTGGGGGCAGTTAAAAGGACAAGTTTCTTCCAAGTTGATTCCTCTGTCTGCTCTGAGTTGTGTAGTATGAGCTTTACCATGGGAGAATAGCCATATAAACATCTTGATTTTCTCCGGTACTTGCCACCTCCATATTTTCTTCCATATACTTTCCTCTTGTTCGTGGATACCTGCAAAAAGAAAATGATATGCAGAATTAACAGAAAAACAACCGTTCGAAGACGGTTTCCAAATATACATATCCTCTCCTCTCTCCTCACAAGGGGGTGGGCACTCATGATGCAATCAATCACTTGAGGATGGAACCAAGTACCTAGTTTCTGGACATCCCAATCACCATTCGCATTCACATAATCCGCTGTTGTTTCCCTCCCCTCATTTAATCCCTCAAGGCCAGGAATCAAGTTAATCAGTGGCTCATTAACTTCAGGCCAATTGTCGTACCAGAAACCCACCAGCTTACCATTTCCCATCTTCACTCCCACTCCTCTTTTGAATTTATCCCAGATTTCACATATACCTCTCTAAGTGGGGGATGATGACTTCTTTTTAATAACTTTCGGCATAGCCTGATATCCACACTTGTATTTATCTCTGAGAACTCTAACCCATAAAGCCTCCTTGTTATTAAGAATGTTCCAGCAAATCTTCATTATAAAAGCCTCATTTTGTTTCCGGAGATCACGGATTCCCAAACCTTCACTCTTCCTGTCTTTAGCCACCATCTCCCAAGAAACAAGGTGTATTTTCCTTGTTTCTTCATTACCGCCCCATAAGAAGTCTCTACTCTTCCTCTCAAGATCTTTAATAACCCTTTTAGGAAGGAGTATGGTTTGCATATGATAGTACAGGAGGGTCGATAACACTGATTTGATAAGAGTAGCATGACCTGCTAGATTGAGACAGCTCCTTTTCCATCCTGCAAGTTTCGATCGGGTTCGCTCAATAATAGGAGCAAAAGTAACATAGGAGGTCCTCTTATGAATGAGGGGAATTCCAAGGTATTTCCCTAGATCACCCGTCATCCCCACTCCCATTTGCTGACTAAGCTGGAAGGCACGATTAAAATTAACATTTCTAGAGAAGTGGACTTTGGTCTTACTCCTGTTAATTCGTTGCCCCGAGGCAGAACATAACATATCAAGACATTGCTGGATTGTATTCATGTGAGCTGACGACGCTTCTCCAAACAATATAAGATCATTAGCAAAAAAATAAGTGAGACAAAGGAGGCCGATCAGGGGTCAACTAGATAGGTTTCCATTCTCCATCTTCAATTGCATCCTTAATGATATGATTCAACCTTTCCATGCATAGAGTGAAGATATAAGGGGATAACGGGTCCCCTTGGCGAATGCCCCTAGAAGGGTGGAACTCCTCAGTTAGCTCCCCATTCCAAATGATTCTGAAAGAGGAAAATGAAATGCACGCCATAATAACTTGACACATGTGATCATCAATCCCCAGTATGTGAATAGTGTCCAAAATGAACGTCCATTCCAGGCGATCATAGGGTTTTTCAAGGTCCACTTTCATAACGAACCACCCCATATCACCCTGTTTCGATTTCATTGAATGAATAACCTCTTGCGTGATGATGATGTTATCGCTGCTCTGTCTCCCTGTGATGAAGTTGCATTGATGGTTACCTATTACCTTCCCCATAATATGCTTCAATCTCCGACTTATAACTTTGGTTAAAATTTTGTAACTGCATTGCAAAGGGATATTGGTCTGAAGTCCTTAATGGTTTCCTCCTGCTCCTTTTTAGGAATTAGGACCAGGTTCGTGTCATTAACTTCTTTAATTCTTTCAGGATCCTCAAACACTTCTTTCACCATGCTACACAACGAATTGCCTACAATGTGCTGAAACTCCTAGTAGAAGAAAGCCTGAATACCATCTGGTCCTGGGGCCTTGAAGGCCCCTAAGTCAAAAGCAGCTGATTTGATCTCCTCACCATCCATATACCCTGTTAACGCAGCCTTCTCAAAGTCATCAAGTCGAGCAAAGGTGCATTAAGTAGTGATATAAGTGGGGGGAAGTCACCTCAGAGCAGAAGAGGTTCTCAAAGTAGTTCACCGCCATCTGCTTAAGATCCTGCTGGTCAAAGATCCAATCACCATCATCATTCTTAAGGCCTTCAATCTTATTTCTCCTTCGCCTTAATACTGCAGACATATGGAAGAATTTGCTATACTTGTCTCCCCAATTCAACCAATTACATCTTGATTTCTGAAACCAAATTAGTTCTTCCTAGGCAAGAGCTTGGTTATACTCCTTCCACAACTCCTTCTCAGTTTGAACTAGGTGTTGATTATCTCGTCTCCCTCTTGCTCGCTCAACACCTTGAATTCTTTGTAATATTCTACCTTTCTTTGTAGCAATATTCCCTATACGATTTCTATTCCAAGAGGTAGCTTCCTTGGTGAAGGTTTGAATTCGATTACTCCAGCTGTCACTATTCCAAGATCTACTCACTATATCCTCAAATCCTTCCTCAAGAAGCCAAGCCGCTTGGCAACGAAAGGGATGATTTTCTATATTAGTATTCCTGTTTGGAAAGCTAAAGAGTAGGAGAGGGCGGTGGTCAGAACCAAACTTTTGAAGATGGTGAACCTTGGTAGCTGGAAAGGTTAAACTCCAATCATGATTAATAAAAGCCTAATCAATTATTTCTTTAAGGAGGCCTCTTTCCCAGGTAAATCTGTCCCTAACACTTTCAACCTCAATTAATTCAATTTGATTTACACAATCTGAAAAGGGTCTCATCGATCGGATATTTGCATCTCCTCCACCATGCTTATCCCTAGAGGAAAGATAAGCATTAAAATTTCTAATCACCAACCAAGGGCCCACCACAATACTTTTAAAGTTAGTGAGCTCGGTCCATAAGGTTTGACGACGGGCACAGCAAGGTTCTGCATAAATAGAAGAAAGCCAAAAGCTTGAAATAGTATCATTGGGGGCACCGTTACTCTGGGGGATACCCTAACATGGATGGCTTGGGTCGAAGAAGTTACATATTGAACAGAGAGATCTTCATTATTCCATAGAATCCAAATTCCCCCTACATACCCAGTTGCCTCCAATCTAGCCCAAGTATTAAAACCCAACTTCCTGATAATAATATCTGCCTTCCTACCGTTAACTCTTGTTTCCATGAGAACCACAATATCCACTATTCTTCCTCTTATAGCATCTCGTAATCTACCAGGAAAAGTTTTAGAGGCTGCGCCTCTACAGTTCCAAGAGAAAATATTCGTAAAAACAAAATTAAAGAAAAGGACAAGAGACACCTGAAAAATCAGAATCATTGATTAGAATCTGATAATTCCATTTGGTGCTCCTCCCTCCTTAATTTCGCTCCTATTTCTTCACCCTCATGGCCGTCCATCTGTCCATCCAACTGTACCGCCCATGTGTCAAATCCAGGTGAGTTTGGAACCATGGATATCAGACTGTCTAGCTGGACATTCAAAGAAGTTTTCTCCATGGACATCACGTCTTCCGTGAGATTGGTTTCCACGTGCTTGATTTCTCCTTCCATCGCTTGAACAGACTTATCCAGCTCCTTAATTTAGGTCACAGCCATAGCCAACGCCTCTTCTTGATGACCAAAGCCAATAGCTTTTGGCCCTCATTTAACAAAAACCCAAAAACTACTTTATGGCACCTATTCGCTGGATGTCGCTTAAACATGGGCCCATTCATTTTTTCCTTGACCGCTAGCCCTAACGCCGACCGCTTCTTTTTCTTCTTGGTCTTGTTGTCCTCATGCAATAATGGGCTTGGCCCAAATGAAGAGCCCTCCAAATTATTTACTCATTCCTTTTGCCTCGTGGATACATTGTCCTCCTTTAATAAGGAGCTTGGCCCAACCGACATGTCTTTCTCATAATTAAGCTGAAACAGTCTATCCCCGTCATCCTTACTTGTCAACATCATATCCATAGGCTGCTTTTGTAGCCTCTTTCCCCTTTATTTGTCCTGCGATTTTGACTTGCCCACTGAGCCGTTGCTTTTTTCCTC
>JANTPZ010007395.1:0-12922 GCA_025593235.1 Vachellia pachyceras | reverse complement strand
TGTTCACTACATGCGCAGGTGATGTGAACAGCATCAGTGTTGGAAGTGGGACTAACATACAGGATAACTCTCTGGTCCATGTTGCAAAGTCAAATTTAAGTGGGAAGGTGTTGCCAACTATTATTGGGGACAATGTTACTGTTGGTGAGTAATTTTTTTCTGCAGTGAATGATCAGAGACACGACTATATTGTAACCAGATTTCTGTACTTTGCACTGAGCAGGTCATAGTGCAGTTTTACATGGTTGTACTGTTGAGGATGAGGCTTTTGTTGGAATGGGTGCAACTCTGCTTGATGGTGTTGTTGTTGAGAAAAATGCTATGGTTGCTGCTGGAGCCCTTGTGAGACAAAATACTAGGATTCCCTTCGGAGAGGTATGCTTGCTGTCAGTAATCACATCAATTTCCTTTTAGCTAAAACTTGTTTCCTATTCATGGAACAAACATATAGAGAACTCTTGCTTCTTTCTCCTTCGTTGTTCTTGCAATTTTTTTTCTAATTTATTGTCTTGGCAACAGCGTAGTACTAACTATGGGAAGCATGAAGTCCAGAACTTAACTTTTCTATAATAGCGTTAGATCAATAAGTTTTGAAGCAGAGAGCCTTCATGGATTCAAGAATCAATCTGGTTTTAGAAATATTGTTAGTTACAATGTCATATTTCAATTTAACTTTGTATAAGCCTTTCCTAGTTTAAAAGTAGATATATCAATATTTTCATTTTATTGTTAACTTTGTAGAAGTCATTTGGATGCCTTGTGCAGCATTATTACAAGGTCAGATAGAGTGGAAGACTTTGTGTACATGATGATGTTATCCCAACAAGTGCTTGTGGTTCTGTTTGAAATATATTGGCCTGTAGACATGAGTAAATTTCCCAAGATGTAGTATTACATAATCACAGAGGTAAAAATATATGTAGGGATAATAGCATGATTTATTTATCAAAAATATCATAACTTGCCCTAATTACCCCTTAGGCACAAACCCATCTGACAAGCACATTCTAGCTCAATATTCAGGTTAATAGCTCAAAATTAGACAGAGAAAACCATCTAATTATAGGGATTTATCAATGAGTCATCAATATGTGTCTTGTCAGGTCAAAATAAAAGGCCAATATGCGTTGTGGGATGAAAAGAAATGCTCAGTTAGGCTTCTTTCTTTAGCATAAACTTGCGTTGGGTGCAGGTGTGGGGAGGCAATCCAGCAAAGTTCCTGAGGAAGCTCACCAATGAAGAGATGGCATTTATCTCACAATCGGCCACCAATTATACAAACCTCGCACAGGTTCATGCAGCTGAGAACGCCAAGTCTTTCGACGAAATTGAGTTTGAAAAAGTGCTCAGGAAGAAATTTGCACGCAAAGATGAAGAGTACGATGCGATGCTTGGGGTTGTTCGTGAAGTCCCTCCAGAGCTTATTCTACCGGATAATGTTCTTCCTAATAAAGCACAAAAGGCTTCTTAAAAAATGAGTTGGCTTCAAAGAAGGTTTCTTCTAATTAAAATCTTGGAGTGGCATATCAAAGCCTGAGGGACATTCTCGTGTTTTTAAATGGAATTTGTGGAAGAGGGATTATTGCCATTCCCAATAATATCAGACATGTTTTAGTACAGGCGTGCAAGCTCCTTTCCCCATCTAGACACGTTTCTATTATTTCAGTTTCTGTTTTATATATCTGAAACAGAAGTCCTTTGAAGTTTGAAGGAGCTTGTTTGCTAATCATATAGTGTTTAATGTATCCAATTCTGGTGATTGTTAAATGGCGTGGCCTGATTCATAAAGTTGTCTTTGAAATAATGGTGATTTTACTGCACGTGTGTGTAAAATTCATCACTGAATATCACTTGAAAGAATTATCTTGATGCCAGCCATTTCATCTTGCCTCTTCATCAGGCAGTTTCTTTTAATCATTGCAATGTAAAGGAGCTTAGTATGTCAGGCTATCCCATTCTGTTTTACGATTTTATAGTGATTACTAGAGGGAATAAAAGGGTTGGATTATCAAATTTATGGCAATAATATTTTAGCCTCTTCGACTCTGTTTTTTTGGATTTTATTGTATATTATGTGTAAAGCACACTCAAAAAGACCGACATGCTTTGAGACACGACGAAAGTAAATGAATGAATTATTTGTTTAAATTACTGAAAGATTAAGTTTTTTATCCATTCATTTCATATAATATATATATATGTTTATTGTTTTCTTAATTTTGATATTAAAAATATTAAATTATTTTAGTGTTTTAACTATATATTTAAGAAAATCATTGCATTTCTAGCTTAAAAATGATATCACATGATGTACACTTTCCATTTCCATTCGTTAGTAACAATTTGAGAACAAATTTGCACTTTAATAATAAGCTGGGTATCTCTATTTTTGGAGGCATTTTATGGATCTGTGTGATGCTTGATTCATGTTTTCATGTTTGCCTGGTTGAATCTGTGTAAGTTTCTTAATTTTGGAGTTTTTTTGGTTGGTTTATTTTGTTTTTTGTGTTGTTAATTAAGAAAGAAAAGAAAGGAAAATAAAACTATCTATGTATGTCAAAAGAGGCTTGTTATGACCAAATCTATCCATCGATGTGTAATATAAGAGTAAAAAAGAGTGAGATGATATCTTTAATCCGTTTAAAAAGTTAAATATTTCTTATATTAAAAATAAGTGGTGATATATATATTTATAAGTCGAGTAAATTAATTTTAAAAAAAATTATAAATATAAATATTTTAAAATAATTTATTAATCTACCAAATGAAACCAAGTGGCTATTATATAAAAATAAATATGGTTTCCTTTTATCTTCTCTTTTAATTGGATATTGACCCGTTAGCGATATTAAATCACTTTTTCTTATTGAGCCTATTTGGATTAACGTTTGCAATAAACCGAAAACAACAAAAATTTTTTTCTTATTAGCTATCTTTTTATTTTGTTTATATTAGCGTTATAAAATCACTTTTATGTAAAATGAGATAAAATCCCTATCAAATATTTACCATACATAATGTAAATCATGTTAAAAGAAAAACAACTTGTATTGTTAATCCATCTCAACAATGTTACAACAAAGCTCATGAGACTGCAACACCACCCCATCACCTTCTGTTGTCTCAGCTCAGCAATTTGCTACTTGAAACTTCAAGCAATGTTGTTTCTAGATACCAACGGTTGGTTAGATCAAGTGGTAAGCGGCTTGTTCCAGTTTAAGCAACGTCTCGAGTTCAAATCATTGTGTATGCAGAAGCCACCGTTGGGAGACTCACCTACCATTTCTAGGTGCGAGATACGGATCAGGTCCAGATTAGTCGGGGCGAAGCTCTGGAAACCGAGCGGGAAAAAAATGTTGTTTCTAGATTCTACAAGAAACAAACACTTTATTTCAGTGGTCTCAACTCAACTGGAATCCAAACTCAATCAACTCAATCACGCTTGGCACAAGTTCAGAGATTTTATAATTCTGTTTAACAAAAAAATCATGGGTAAAATTCAATTAATTATTCTTCTTAACTTTTTTAAAATTAAAACAATATTCTTTATTCAACTGTGTATAACATAACTTAAAATAGAAATTCCCTATACAGGAGAACGTAACATTATGAAAAAACTTAGGTTAAATTACTTATATTAATTAAGTCAAGTTCTACTATCACACTTATTTGTGTTATTTTTAATTCTTAAAATGCGTATATGTAATTATAAATTCATTTATGAACCTAATAAATTAATATTTATAATTTTCTTATATAGAAACTAGTTATTTTGTTATTTTTGTTAAAATGTGTGTAGGTACTTGAAAAGTTACTTATAAATTTATTTGGTGAATACAATTTTTAATGCTTTAAGTTTGCATGAATTTTAGTTTTAATCCTTTAGATTTTAAATCAAAGGTTTTGATCTCTATAATTTCATAATGATTTGGATGTTTAACCACGATAATTATCATCATAGTTGGATATCACCAATTTCACATAAGTTTTTTCCCCTCAGTAATAATCTCTTGATTCTCTTAATTTTTGTAAACTACCCCACAAAGATTCCAGAAAGCGACACATCACCAACTTACAATAACTCGTCTGTGCAAAATCTGTGTCAAGTTGAAAGAGCATCACATTTTATCCTGAAAAGAAAAAAAAACAGTTCTTTTTATTTTCTACAGAGTCTCAGCTTTATTCCATTGGCTGTGCCAAATCACAGTTTCTTATGAGTTACACTGTTCGTCTCTACTCATAAACATCCTTTTATGATCACAGAACTGTTAAACTTCTTTCTAAAAGCATCCAATGGTCCCATAAAGCCTCCTCCAAACTTATACTGTCCTCCACACTTGTCCCCATCCCCTTTTATTATGTATTATTCCCTATTCCCTGCATATTTTGATATGTGAAAAAATCAACCTGACAAAGAATTATCTCAAAATTTACAAAATGGTTAATTCAAAGCTCACTATTGATGTAATGAACTTATTGATAAATGATCTATAAGTACCTATATAAGTTTATAATTCCATCTAAACATTGTAACAGAAAAACTGATGAGAAAAAGGCAAAAAACTTAATATCAATATACTGCTAATTTTAAAATGAAAACTATATTCTTGGCATATATAAATCCTCGTCATTTCAAATTTTACAGTAGCCCAGAAAAACAAAAAGAATCAATCAATTCAAGTCACTCTCACCTGACCTGAGCCAGCCAGCATTCTGATCCGATCAAAGGAAAACATGGGACTTATTTAAGCAGAGGCAACCATTCCCAATTTCCTACTCAGACCTTAATAAAGATGGTACCAACAATTCTTGTGCTGTTTCTTCTGATTTTATACGCTCAACCCATCATTTCAACTTCAGAAAGCAGAGCTTTAAACCATAGCAATGATGTGCAGAAGCATCAGAAATTTCTGGGTAAGATTTCTTCTAGCTCTTCAACCACTCACAACCCTTAATTGTTTCTTCGTTTGTTTCCTGAATTTGTGATATGTTTCATTGTTCAGTGACAGAGAGAATATGGTATGGAAGCATGAAGGAGAAGAAAAGGTTGGGAGAGAAAGGTGGGGAAAGGAAAAAAGGGATATCTGTTACTCTACGAATAGCACATGGAGGTGGAGGCAGGGGAGCACCTTCTGGTTCTGGCAGTGCAAATATTAATCGTCGTCCTAATCCCAGTCGCAACTCTGCAACTTCATTATTGCAAGTTCCATGTTTTTGGGCCTCAAATTTAACTCTTTCTGTAGCAAGCTTTGTTTTCATCTTTATTTTCCTTTTCAGCTAAGTCTTTGGGGTTTGTTGTAAACGAAGAATTCATGCTGTCATATGCTGATTTTAGTTTGTTTTTCGTTGCTCCTATTGTTTGCTCTTTTCGTTCTTCTTTTTATGATCCTTATTGAGCACCTTTGTTTGTCACTTGGCATTTTGATTCAAATTTCCAGAACTTCCTTTTTGTCTGTTGTAATATTTCAATATGAATAGAAGTGCTTGAACGGTTGAACCCCATTTCTGCCTATCATGTTCTTGAAGAAGCATAAAACAGAGTTCCCAGCAACCCGGTCGTCAAATAAATGTTTAATATATGAGCTAATTGAAGGTTATATTTAATTCTAAATACAAATCTTCAGTCCACCCTGCCTTTCAAATTTAATTTTTTTTTCGAATTATCCTGTCGGTTTCCATTAAGGATTAAGGAGCAAGGATAGCTCAACTTAACTAATTTTTTTTAATATCCATGTGTAAAATGTCTAACTTTTACATTCAGTAGCAGTAGTAATTTAACATATTGTCCTGAAAAAAAGAAGGAAAACTAGTTAAAAACAAGTTAATGCAAGCACAGAAAAAGTGAAATCAATTAACTCGTAAGTTTGAACTATCTCATGGAAAATACTAAACATTTGTATATAGAATGAAAAAGAACATGAGAGTGTGTACAGATAATAATCACAATCCACTGAATCGTTCACAAGTCCAAATCATGCGTAGGGTTCATCAAGTATCCAAGGGAGAAAAAGATCTAAATGTCATACAACAATTCCTGAAACACTTTCATGTGGCGACAGATAAGGTACCATCATCATTTGCTGAACTTGGTAGTATAAAAGACAGTCCCTCGTACGCAATTCCACCAGGTCCCATGAAGATAGGCCGTCCCCAACCAAAATCGGCATCATGTATTGGCAATCTAACCCAACTAGTGATCCCAAGATTTGGACAATTAAAAGTATGAGCCCCACGAACAAGAGCTTTGAGATCAGGTTGAAGCTCTAGGTAGTCCAAAGCCGACCTCAGATATTCATTGTACATTCTCACCAAGGAATTATGAATTTTGCTTGCAGCATACCAAGTTGGCTTTGACATGAGATCACCAGCTAAAGCCATTAGTGTGGCTGTGAATATCACATTCCCAAAGTAACCTTCTGGGAGCTCTGGCGTCAATCAAGACTGTCCATCAGTAGCAATGTACAGTTTGGTTTCTTGATCATGGAGTAAGCCACGTGCCTTGCACACGGTTTTCCACACATGGCCAGCCAACATCTCATAGGAAGACCCAGCAATGTACAGTTGATTGTGTTGCCATTTTCTTTGGACTTGGATTTCTGTAGGTTCAGGTGGTCACGAGTCATTTTTAAAATAGATACTGCAGCTGGTAGTGGTGGTGGCGCTGGGTCTGTGCCTGGTTTTGCTGGCGATGTCGGGAAGGAGGAGGGAGTGATCATGGCTGGAGAGTATGAGATGAAGGCCACGAGCTATGTCTGACCCGAAAATGGAGAATTACAGTTGGTTTCCAGGTAGAAAAAAAACTGATATCTTACAAGTGAAATTGACATCATTGACAAGCAAGAGTGGCTCATTCACAATCTAGGAGCCTTGTTAGGTATTACTGTGACTCACTCCTCCCAAAAAAACTTTTATCAAATCCATTGGGTCGCATGTATGATGTATATTCACCCAGAAAATTGGCGCGCAGCCCATTCATTTAATGTTTTTTTTGGGGAAAGAAAAAGAGCAAACAGTAATCAATAATAAAGCATACTGCTGGAATCAATCACGTAATCATGCATGCAATTTTGCCTATTTTCCTCTTTCTTCCACCTCTATGCCATCTTCAATGCAATTTTCTACTGTATGCTGTCATTATTATGGCTTCAATGGGTTCATTTGATAACCGCTCGGAGAATGATCTTTTATTAGAATGCTTTTTAAAAAATGACTTTTATCTATAATGCATCATGCAAAATGCATTCTTCAAAAAATCATTCCCAAACACACCGTTTGCAGCAAAAATGCATTTTAGAGAGTCTAAAATTATTTCTAATATAAAGCACTGAACGTGGTGTTATGGCTTGTTTGGGAACGTGGTAAAAAAGTACTTTTACGCAAATGGAGATAAATATGTGAAGGAAATTATTTTATTTTGCGTAAAAACCGTTGAATGTGCTTATGAGAAATAAATAAGCTTTTCTAAATAAGCGATATGAATATATGATGCGTTGGTTGCTAGGAAATTTTGATATAGTAAAAAATGCTAGGAAATTTTTTTCATCGTGTCTAATTTATACCTTAAAGAAAGATACTAATTCCTAAACCTATGTTCTTAAAGATGCTTTATGTCAAATTGTGGACCAGAACACTAATTATTTATTATTACAGCATGATGATAATATATGGTGTTCCCCAAAAAGTGAAGTTATTGTGTTTGGCAGGACAAAAGTTGATTGAGTTAGGTGAGCAATATAATAATATTGGAAATCAATATTTCAATGAGGTGGCAAATTTAGACCATAATAAAAGTGAGTAAAAGATGTGTTTTCTAAAAGGTTGCTATATAACTACCGAACGTTAGAGTGCAGTGGTCAATGTGGTTGTCACTTCTTCAGAGGTCGAAAGTTCGATCCCTGGGAGCCACGCTCGAGGGTAGAGGATATCCACCTTTGATGCAAAGTACCTTAAAGGAGTGCATCATGTATATTCCTCGCTCCGGATTAGTTGGTTGCCCCGAGTTACTTAGTCCAATTGAAAGAAGGCCAATGACTCAAAAAAGACGCCGGAAATCGGGGGGGGGTTCCGGGGGGCTTTAGGCTCAATCCGCCTGTTGATCACAAAAAAAAAAAGTTGCTATATAAGTTCCAAAATAAAAGTATTAAGTATGAAGTACTTATTTTTTTTTAATGTTAAGCATTGTTTGGTGGAAGAAAGGGAGAGATGTTAAAACCAAAATCACTAATTATTTCTTAGATATCGGTATTCAACTGATGAAAAAAATAGTTAAAAAGAATAACCGATTCACTAAATTTTTTGTTAGAATATTTCTTAGCAATCTTAAATTATAAAATTCAAATAATTTCTTAATCAATAAAATACATTTAATAATTATCTTATTTGGTTAATATTTAATTATTGAATACTAATATTAAAATTAAAATGTAAATGAAAATAGAATAATTAATAACTATTAATGGAATATGACTCGATCAGAATTGGATCTTTCCATTTTCCATTGGAAGGATCTTTCCGTTTTTCATTGTTCTATAGAATATTTAATTCATGATTTTCATTTTTAAATTGTAGAAGGAAGGGAAAAGTTTTTCTTGAAGAGAATTTTTAAAAAATTAGGAAAATATGTGGTTAAAAATTGTAATTAATTTTGCTTACTTTTTATATTAACTTTTTTATTATAATTTTATAACCACTTTTCAATTTTTTAAATCCAACTCAAAAAAAAATTTCCCTCCCCTCTAAATCCCATGTATTGAACAAGCCAAAAAGACTAATGGGGGAGTAGTTAGGCAAGTTTTTGTCCATGAATCATTATTTAAACCCAAACACAACTCAACTTTATTTTTTATGATTAAATGTTAGAACATAATTGCCTTTAAAAAATAATAGTGAAATTAACCTTTGTTTTGTACAATAGCTAGAACCTATAGGCCATAATGGCATGCTTATTCATTAATAATCATGATTAAATAAGTTTACTGAGCAGGTAAAAGGCTTGTTTGAATAGCACGTTTAGGCATCCAAAAGCCATTCCTGCGCTTAACGAGACAAAATTTCTCTCACATATTTATCTCGGAATCTGTGTTCGTTCTCCCAACGGACTTACCAAACAAGCCCAAAAACACGGCAAATTAAAGAACCACACGCAACAAAACCTGGGATTCTTTCTCTAACCAATACATTTAAATCATCGAGAATTGTAAAAAAAACTCTTCCAATAATTAATGTAAGAGTTAATTAACTAAATTGAATTAATTAAAAAATTTCTCTCACATATTTACCTCGAAATATGTGTCCGTTCTCCCAACAGACTTACCAAACAAGCCCAAAAACACGGCAAATTAAAGAACCACACGCAACGAAACCTGGGCTTCTTTCTCTAACCAATACATTTTAATCATCGAGAATTATTAAAAAAAACTCTTCTAATAATTAATGTAAGAGTTAATTAACTAATTTGAATTAATTAAAAAATTTAGGTGAATTAGTTAATTATAACAAATGTGGCATGATCTCCCCAACATACCCTTGTTTAACAAATGTCTTTAACTACTTGAATTTGATTGTTGCTACCATCACTGAGGGATTATGAATAGGGGCAATTTGAAAAATATAGGAGACATATTAGATTTGAGGTTTTATATTCAATATCAACACCAACCCCTAAAACAAGCTCTTACATTTAAGTTCAAAGGAGTATACTTCATTACAAGTTGACCTCTTATAAAAATTTAAGATCAAAGTTCTTATATTTAGGCATGTTTGCATTACCTTGAAAAAATAAGTTTGTGTAAGTTAAGATAAAATTCATTTTACATATTTACCTTGTAGTTTGTAAATCCATTAAAAAAGTAGATTCTGTCGCTAATATCCTAATACAAGCTTCCATTAACTCATACATATGACTTAGGGCTGGTATGGATCACGTTTTAAAATCTAGGTTTTGTCCAAATACTTACATTTTTTTTTTCAAAACTTAGGTTTTGGAGAATAGATTTTCTTATCAAATCACATACTCTTATAACAAATTTTCTCTTTCCGCCTTTTTCTTTATTTCTCTTTTCTCTTTCTTACTTACATTTTGTTTTAAACTTTGTAAAAACCAATAATTTTTCAAACATAATCACCTTTTAAAACTTAGGTTTTGCTTTGAAATTTGTAAAAACTATTATTTCAAAATCCATTCTCCAAAACCTAAGTTTTGTCACAAACTACGTAAAAGTTATCCTCAAACGGACTTCCAAACGAGTTCCAAAAGGAAGTGATGTTTGTGAGATCATGGAAGGAGAATGAAGGAAATAAGCCTTTTGGAATAGCATAAAGGGATGTATGAACATGCTATTTTGTTAGCATTACTTAAACAATAAGAAGAAGTGAATTAGTTTATTTTAAATGATTTTACAGAATTTCAATTAAATATTTGAAAAGAGTTTTGTTTTAAAAGTGATTTTGGGGTTTCTCAAACAAGCAATAGTTGGCGTAAATATATTGCAAGAATAAAATAGATAACAAAAAAGGGTTAAAAACTCATACAAAAAATGATTTAATTTGTGTTTGGTGACAAGTTACTCCTGATGAACAAAGCAGCAATAGAAATTGTATGGAAGTTTGTTCAACATGATCACACATATGTGAAGGTAGAAAAGCCATTATTTGAACTAAAACCATGGTTTTAAGGAAATCATTCCTAGTTGTTGAAGCAATAATGGTACTTAGAAATGTGTAAATGACCAAAATACCACCAATTATTTGTGGCTTATATGAAAATATCACATTAACTTATATGCCCTTTATAGTAATTTAAATATGAAAGCTATTTTTATTACAAACATCCAAATATTTTCAAACTTATCAATATCACTTAATATAAAACCCATTTATCATTATTATTAAATATTTTTAAAAATTATTTTCTAAAAACTAATTAAAACTCTCACAGATTATGTGATTTTTGAAATGCTTTAAGCTAGTTGGGCATTAAACTCATGCATGCACCAATTTAAAGGGGGAGTGTTAAACAAATCATCATAAAGAATGAAATAGTGTAAATTTGAATGTTTTATAATATTTTTTAAAAAAATAAATAATGAATGCATAATTTTACAATATTTTTCTTTGACCAATTATAACAAAAATTCAAAAAATAAATAGGCGTTGATCCGAGTGCAAAATGCAAAAAGGGTTTTGAGCTTTTGATTATTTAAGTATAAAATTTTGAGTTCAAACACGTATGATTGCACAAAACACATTTAGGAGATTCCCCTCCAATCGAACATGACAATGCTCTAATTTGATCTTGGCAGAAGAAAATGCATTATGAATTCAACATTTATCAAAATATAAATGTATTATGTCAAAATGCATTATGGATAAAACTCATATTTTAAAATTCTTTCTGACCAACGATAATTCTTTCAATGGTTTTCTAAATCGGTACAATAGTTGTAAATAGAACGAGCTATTTATAGATTTAGCTTAATGTGAGACTTGTTAACATTCCATTCTCACATATTCATGAACGTTGAACAAAGAAGAACATGTATGTATATGATAATGTGCCTTAATTGATCATGCACTTTTAATTTTCAGAGTTCATTGATTTTATGTATTTTTAATATTATTATTTATATTATATCCATATATTGAAGATATCCAAAATCCTCGCATTATTGCATTACGACCTCATATTCAATGCAATATTTTAAATTGGTTGACATAATTGACAAATTCTCTCTTTCAAAATTTCCGTTCACCTTACTATTAGATATTTAGATGGAATGATGTTTACATTTCAAACAATTTGATTATATTTCAGTTTAAAAAAATTTAGCAAAAAAAATTTAAAAATGGTAGTATTTGCTAACAAATATTTATTTATTTATTCTAAATTGCTAAATAAAAAATTATTATTGTTATTTTCCATTATATCATAAAATGATGTTTTACTACAAAAATGGAAATCAAAACTTTTTCCTAACGAAAATTTTATCATGTATAGAAAATGCTGATAGTCTATGATTTTTATATGCAAAGAGTGCGATGTTATGATTTAGGGTTTGTTTTGGAACCTCTATACAAAAATTTTTCTGAAAAGCTATTTTGGATATAAAATTTCGGTTTGAAACATATATTTTTAAAAAAGTTATTTTCTTATGAAATCACACTCTCTTTTCTAATAAATTTTCTTTTTCTTACTTTTTCTTTCTTTCTCTTTCTTTTTTCATACTTATTTTTTTTGCCTCGAACTCCGTAAAAGCCAATAATTTTTTAAACACAATCTTTTAAAAAACGTAGGTTTTGCCTTGAATCCGTAAAAGTTACTTTTCAAAACCTAGATTTTGCTTTGAAATCTGTAAAAGATATACTCAAACAGATTTTTAAATAAGCTCGTAGATTTTTTTATAGATAAAAATTTTTAATGTCAACCCTTTCCCCCAATTTTTCTGAACTTAAATAGCTGTCATTATAGGGCCACATTTAAACCCCATATAGAAAAATAACTTAGCAGAAAGAGGCCCCTTGGATTATTGTTTTTTGGGCCAAAATTGGATAATTGTTTTTTATTTGGTAATTTTGGTCATTAGTTATCCCAAAAAAAAAAGAGTAACCTCTTTTGGGACAAAAATGCGCACGCGCACGGCGCGTGGGAGCCGCTGGTTGTACCAAAAAACATATACAATACTTTCTCTAAATCAGAGGCAGAGCAACTGAAACTGTTTGGGATCACTCGTTCTGTTTCACCTTTTTCACCCCGAGAGAGATAGATCGCTCAGACTGTATGCTAACTCCCCCCACCCCCGTCCTTCTCAGTATCCAAGAACTCTTAATTTTTTTTTTGTTTCCCGTTTTCATTTTGATTTACTGTGAAAACTTGAAAACTTTCTTTGTTTGTACATGGTGATTTCAATCTTTGGCGTTTTGAATT
>JANTPZ010007394.1:0-14044 GCA_025593235.1 Vachellia pachyceras | reverse complement strand
TCACGTGACAACACCATGCGCTACATTGACAACACCATGCGCTGTATTGACAACACCTCTGGGACCATTTGATAAATATTTTAAAACTTGGGACCATTTGATAAATAAGTCCCTTATATGGGACTGTACAGTAAATTTCCCTATTATTTATTCATCATCCTTTACCTTTTAACCAGGAGGGAAAACCCATTGGCTCTTAATTAAACTATAAATAAAGTGCTCCAATTAATGATAGGCTCGGCACTATTTGTATTAGCGGTGGAAACTACATTTACAACGTGATTTACGGTATATAAGATAGTTATGTGAAAAAGAGTTTTATGTTAATTTAAAATATTGTAATTTTTTTAACGCTATAACAAAAAGTTACGCTTTAATACTATTTTTTTAAAGGTAAAGATGACGTGACATTACTTGATAATATAATATACATCCAACCTGCATCTCTAAAGAAAAAAATAGTTTTAATTAAAAGCGTACATTTTAACTCATAAGGGTTTCAACTTTTTAACATGCATTATCAGAAGATTAGCCATTTCAATTCTCTCATTATAGTTTGAGGCATAATTGAAAGTGTATATGTACGTAATACATGCTTGAATACTTGTGTGTGAAATATATATATATATATATATACAGAGAGAGAGAGACCAAAGTTTAATTAATTAATTAATGTTTGATGCGTGCACATTATCTGATGAAGCAGACAAGAGTGGTCAAGACTTGTCCCTCACTCATTAATAAAAAATATTATTATAATAATATGTATGAAGCCTCCACCGACAAACTCACTAATACACATTTTGAGATTCCATTTCATTAAAGTGTATTTTATATTATGTTGGCCAAAAAAAAAGTGTATTTTATATTAGGCTGATAGGGAATATTTTATTGAAGAGGTTTTCCACTTCATAGTAGTATTTTTGAGATAAGTTTTTGTTTTACATTTGTACTCATTACAAAAATCAATATAAATATTTTAAAGAGATTAAATCACCTTCATTTTAATTAATTAATCTATTAGATTATAAGATAGATCGAAGTCAATAAATAAGAAAGTCCATATAATATATTGAAAATTGATCGTTTTTAATACATTATTTACATAACATTAGAGATTTTAATTATTAGAACGGATCTTTTTTTTTTTTTGCTTCCTATTTTTTAAGTGCATATGCCGTTAAGATTCCGCAGTTGCCTCTGGAGTTAAAAATTTGAAAGCCGACGGGGCTCCATCGTATTCCTGAATTTTAAGCAATGTGTGAAGGGCGTTTATGTGATTTCGCGAGTTGCTGGTGAAGTTGTTACTCTGCTTTGATTCTTGTCTTCCTCCCCACTGTTCCTCTGCCTCCAAAGCCAACAAATACACTTAACACGGAGCACAGAAGTCCCACAGAGAGAGAGAGAGAGGGAGAGGGAGAGAATGAGGGAGCCTTCGTCGGTGGGATTGGATGGAAACGGCGTTGTATCTTCGCCGACGCCACCGCCGCAGCATCTGCTCGAGAGGCTCAAGGATTATGGTCAGGAGGACGCTTTTGCCCTCTGGGATGAGCTCTCACCTGAAGAACGAGACCTGCTTGTCAAGGACATCGAAGTAAACTCCGCTCCGTCCCGATTATCTTTTCGATCCACCATTTTTGGTTCTTTCGTTCTTGTTCTGTCGGCAAGTTAGATTTCTGCGATTCGAATTATATATCCTGCGTTGTTTTTTTCCTAATAATTCTTGGTGATATTACCTAGTCAGCTTGTTTAGCGTTCGGATGAATGCCATTGATTGCGAATTCAGTGCATCCTAGTTTATGATTTGCTGCTCAACTTTGTTTCTATACTTCTCTGCTTGGAATATTCATTTATGTAACACTTGGATGTAAATTCCGCTTTTCTGATCAATTTAGGAATTTCTTCTGTATCGAATAGTTTGGTATGTTCGCAAAAACAATTTTTGTTGATTTTTTTGTTAATTCAACTTTGTTGTAATTGATGAGCTCAATTTGCAGAATCTAGATCTCCCGAGGATTGACCGGATTATCCGATGTTCACTTCGATCTCAAGGTGTTTCCTTATTTCTCGTCACATACGTATATACACTTACGGTGTGCATGCTTATTCTGAAAGGAAAGCAGTTTTGACGGGCGTATTTTGTGTGAAATCACTTCAGGACTACCTACAGCTGCCATTGAGCCGGTGCCAGAGAGTTCTGTGTCGACGGTGGAGGAGCGAACCATCGAAGAAAGAGAGAGATGGTGGAAGATGGGTCTGAAGGCTATATCAGATGGGAAGTTAGCTGTATTGCTTTTATCGGGTGGCCAGGTATTCCTACGATTAATTAGAACCTTTTTTTTTTCGAATGTTCTAATGCTGAAGGGATACTTGATGCCTTTTGGCATAATCCTTCGACCTTCTTCTGATTTTTTGTTTTTGATGGGAGCAGACTTTTTGGTTTAATCCGTGCTCTGTTTTCTTGCCTATTTGTCTTCTCCTTATTCTGTTGATGCACTGAGCTTTACTTCTCCAAAAGGGGCATTATTTAGACGATAAAGATAATTCACAATGTGATTTCTCCTTTTTCTTTTTAATTTACTACCTGAAACATTATGCGCTTGGGAAGCCATTCTTCCCAACGATGCACGTAAGTCGAGACAAAATCATCTTGAAATCTGTAAAAACCATCTTGAAATCCATAAAAACCATCTTGAAATCCGTAAAACTATCTCGAAATTCCCAAAATACCTCGAAATCTGTAAAATCCATTTTTTCAACGGAGTTCCGAAACAAGCACTATAGTGGCATGATGTTGCCTCTTTTTGGAAAATACCATCCGCATTAGGGCAAACGTACGGAGACGATTTTAGACTCCCTATTGATTGTTTGTCTCCAAAGCCCAGCATCATTCACTGAAAAGTTGTGCGTGCTTAGTTTAAAGGCATATGCTTTTTCACTTCAATAAAAATTCTTACGCATCGTAGTGTATAGTTTATTCTAGAGGCCACGATGATTGATTTAACTTTTTGGTTTATTATTGTAATCATGAAGCACAATAAAGTTTTTTTTCCATCCGGAGCTTCGCCCCGACTAATTCGGACCCGACCCGGGTCGCGCACCTGGAAATGGTGGGTGAGTCTCCCAACGGTGACTACTGCATACACAAGGATTCGAACTCGAGACCTTACTTAAACTGGAACAAACTGCTTACCACTTGATCCAACCAACCGTTGTTTGGTTCCCTACACTTTTCTCATCGGGTTTCACCAAATTTAAAGTAAATCACCAGTATTATTTTTTTTTAGTGGCGTTCTGGGCCTTCTGGCCAAAAGAAAAGGCGGCGTCAAGTCGTATAATAATTACAGTTCTCTATTTTTTTTATCAATTCTTGATTATTTAAAATTTTCCACTCCATTCTAATCAACACCCAGCCATTACCTACTATGCCTTTCAAGTTTCTGTTTTCATATTTATGACATTGTTGTTATACCGATGTCTTGATAATTGCTATGCATGTTGTTGGCCAAAAAGATAATTGCTATGCATGTGAACTTTACTTTTTCTATTTTTAATAACCTAAAAGCATTTTGTACATGGAATTTCTATCTTGCCATCCAGGATTTCTAGTTTTTCGGATTTCATTAATCTATTTTTCCTTTCATATAAATTCTTTAGAAGTATATCACTATTTTGAACCTATCCCCCATACTTACCTCAAGTTTCTCCTGACAACTCTCAATAACTCATTTATAGTGCATGTTTAGGAAAACTTTTTTCCAACGGTACACACAAGCTAAGGCAAAAAGTATCTCGAAATCCGTAAAATCATCTCGAAATTCATAAAATCATCTCGGAATCCGTAAACTCCTTTCTCTTAACGGATTCCCAAACACACATATTTAATCCACCAAAATCACCTTTTTTTCATAATTCTAACCAAGCTGGCTATATAAAATCTGTCTTTATTAAAACATTAAACTTCACCAAGTGTATCTGTATGGCTGTCTCAAGGATGTCTTGAACCTGTAAATGCAGGGGACTCGCCTTGGAAGTTCAGATCCAAAAGGATGTTTCAGTGAGTCATCTCAATTCAGGAAGCAACTTTTTACATTTCGTATTTCTTTTTTATCAATTTTGTTGGATTGGACATGTTATGAATCTCACTATGTTGATTTATTTTACTCTGTCTTTTTAAACTCTTAATTGCATATGATAAAGCCTATTATCACTTTACATGTTATACATAATTGTCTTGAGATCCAATTTGCAATTCTTGGCAATAGATGAATTTGATCTCTACTTTTAATATTCTTTGCGTATTCTTTATTCGTTTTAGACATGACGATTTTAACATGAAATGGAAGGCTTGTCACGATGTGCTGGACCTTCTATTTTATGGAGTAATCATTGTAAGTATATAAGCTTTCATTGATGCTTCCTGCAGAAAAATAAGCTTTTGGAAATATTCAAATCACTTTGGAAGAGGACTGAAATACTAAGGGAGTATTTGATGAAAATTAATATTTTAGTGCTGAAGCTCTAGTGATGAAATAAAGCTTTGAATTTCTAATATTTGAGAAGATCGAATTTTAAGTCCCCTAGGTGAATTAAAGGAAGGGTTTTGGCAATTTATATAATAGGACTACACCCAATACTAAAGAAAACTATTTTCATTTCATAATGTAAGAAAAGTAATGTTGATGAATGCAATGACAAATTACATTTTTTTTTCTTTTCTACGAAAAAAATATGAATATTAACTACAATATCAAGCATGTGGGCAAGTTTTCTGCTTAGCATACGGATTAAAGTAACTGAACCATAGTTTTCATTTATGTGCAACATTTATAGGTCTTCCTTTATTTATGTATTTACTTATTTATTGTCTGTGAGATAATGGTACTTTTGTTGCCTCAATGTTCCCTGAGAGGAAAATCAAAAACAATTTTCGGTTCTTTATGTGTTGTTAATTTTCATTTTAGATATTGGACTTCCATCAGGAAAGTCACTTTTCCAACTGCAAGCAGAGCGAATTTTGTGTGTACAGAGACTGGCTGCTCAAGCTACAAATGAGAGTAGGTTTCTTTTTCTTGGTTAAGTTTATTCATTCGCCATTACATTTGTTAACCTTACCAATTTACATGGCGTAGGTTCTGTTTCTTCAGTGCAAATACACTGGTACATCATGACTAGTCCATTCACTGATGATGCAACACGGAAATTCTTTGAAAGTCATAAATTTTTTGGTCTTGACCCAGACCAAGTAAGTAGCCTCAAAACCTTTTCCTTGTGCTAGTACTACCTTTTTTTCAGTGGCCGAGGTTGCTTACTTTGGATTCACCTCTTTGATATAGGTCACCTTCTTCCAGCAAGGGACCATCCCTTGTGTTTCCAAGAACGGTAGATTTATAATGGAAACTCCATACAGAGTATGTTCTCTTTCTTTTAATGAGCTTTCTCTCTGTGAATGTGTTTTTACTTTCTTTTCTCTTGAGTTAAATATGCTTTTAATATGCTTAGTACGTAGAAGCGTTGAGCTTATGATATACGCAGTGGCATAATGTTTACAACTCAAATTTACCATTACATCCATTCATAAGCTGGACATTTCTCATATTTCTAGGATCTGACCATGGTGAAAACCTTCTACCTACTAAACATATTCAAAAGTCTTTTGCCACTCTTGACAGTCATGTACCATGCTGTCTGTTGACTTGTCTGTGTTGTCCTAGTCAGTTCCATTGGTGAATATATATTGGTATTGGTAACCTTGTTTGGCAGCTGATAACTGGAACTTTGCATTTATTCGACAATGGCTTGAAATAATTAGGGTGCATGTCAGATCCATTGAAACATAACATTTTGAGCGTGAACATATGCAAGTCATGATGCTAAACATTTTAAATATTAATAGAATGTTAAAAATATTCCTTGATTTTATCCCTCTTCTTTTTAATTTTTTTCCTAGAACTGCAAATGCATTTGCTTACGATTAGCATACGAGGAGATAATTTTACTCCCTTCAATCCTTTTATAAGATCCTTTTAACTGAATGATGCGGCATAAGAAAATGGTTAAAATTAGTTAAGAATAATAAATAGGTAAAAAATGAACCTTTTCCCCAAGAATACCTTTATTTATAAGGGGAAAGTGAGCAAGAGAATTAGTGGTGAGAAAAAGGATGAAAGAGAATGTATGACGGAAAAATGAAGAGAGATAGTGTACTTAATTTGGGGTAAAATAGGTTGAAATGCATTTAATATTGAGACAATCCCAAATGGGACATTATAAAAAGGATCAAGCCAATTCAAATTTTGGGATCTTATAAAAAGAACTGGAGGAGTAAAATGTATGGGATTGTCTTACTTTTGTTGTCTCTTGTTGGCTTGTGACCGTGTTTCCTTTCGTAGTTTTAAGCTATTTTGCTCTGCTGGTGGTTTAATATTTCAAACTTCTAAAGCCAGGTAGCAAAGGCTCCTGATGGGAATGGTGGAGTATATTCAGGTATTGTAGTTTATTCAAGCTATTTATATATTCTTTGAATTTGAAATGTTCACATTGACTATTTTTCTTATTTTTCATACATTGCATGAATTTATTTATTGAACTGGCAAATTCTTTTCTTGTTCAGCTCTGAAATATTCAAGGTTATTGGAAGATATGGCCTCAAGAGGAATTAAGTATGTTGATTGCTACGGAGTTGATAATGCACTGGTGACTTTTCCTCATTTTCTGTTTTGAACTGGAATTATTCATGTTACCTGTCAGTTGTCCGTAATTATTGGGACTTACGAAACAGGTCCGAGTTGCTGATCCAGCTTTCCTGGGTTACTTCATCGATAAAGGTGTAGCTGCTGCAGCCAAAGTTGTCCGCAAGGTAACTGACCAATCAAGTATTCCTGACTAGTTAGTTACCTAGTCTTCTTTATCAAATAATATGCAAATTTAATTATCCAGTCATCTCCATTGCGTTTATTTAATCATCGTCCATCTACAGATGTATGAATTTGTGATGCCACAAATCTTAAGATCGGAAGAAACGAGGTGTTTATAAATATGTGCTTACATAGAAAAACCGTAGGGCATAGATGATATTTAAAATAAAAATCTATAAAAATCCAATATGTTTGTTTCCGTTTATACTTAGATAAAGTTTTAGGCTTTGCCTTTCATGGAAATTACGGGAGGCAGTGGTCTTTTTTTTAATATATAATTTACTTACCCTTGTGCTTCGTTTCTTAATGCTTACTATTTCTATTTCTGTTGTCATATAACAGGCATACCCCCAAGAAAAGGTTGGTGTTTTTGTACGCCGAGGGAAAGGCGGACCTCTTACTGTAGTTGAATATAGTGAGTTGGATCAATCTCTAGCTTCTGCAGTCAATCAAGAAACTGGTCGTCTTCGTTTTTGTTGGAGTAATGTGAGTGTTTTGCCACTCTATTTAGTTCCATGGTCTTGAGCCCTTTTTCGCAAACCTTGCTGTTTTAGGCCTTTCTGCTTGCTATGGATTATTGGTTCTTAAGTTATGATTATGGTCTTTTAAAATGGAAAGATAGCGATTGAAGTTATCGATTAGATCTATGCTAACCCTCAAATTTGGCTCCCTGCACCTCTTAATTCAGTGGGACTGATAATTTTTTACCGTGACACAAATATGCTGAGACTCAAACTGGAGTTAGTGCTTTTATACCATAATACATTCTCAGCTGGCTGAAAATTTTAAGCTGTGTAAGTTGTATTATAATGAAAACGATCTTGTTTTCTTTCTTAATTTTGAGTCCTGTGCTATAAAATATGAGTGCCCATAACTAAAATTATTTATTAACCACAATTGGAAGATTTTTTGTATTTATGACAATGACTCAATGAATTTCTTGGGTTATAGGGCAAATCTTATTTTAAAAAAAGAATGGGGTACACTTTTAAAACCAGGGAAAGGGCTATAAAGGCCCAAGGAACAAAAAGCAATGCAGAAGGGAAAAATAGTACTAGTAACGAATGAGTGGAGCCGGTGTGAGGCTTTTATTATGGAGGGAAACAATACTTATGTTCAGAAACAAATCCATTTGTTTGCCGAATGCTTTTATGCTCTTTCTGAAAATTTAATGTAATATTTGTTGGCTGCTCTTCATATTGTCATCTTGGTGTGCTTACAACCTTGTAATTTCAGGTGTGCTTACACATGTTCACTCTGGATTTTCTGAACCAAGTCGCTAATGGCCTTGAGAAAGACAGCATGTACGAACATTGCCTTCACCCATACTTTCTCCTTGTGACGCCCTGAATTTGTTATTCCTAATGTTATATAACGAAGTTTAAGTTTAAAAAAGGATTCATGGATGTGAATCTAACTATGCAACTTGCAAAATAAATGAGGAAAGTAGCAAGTCAGTGCTGCATGTCATACATATTAACCCTCTCCAACAGAAAACCGAGTGTCATTGTTCTGCTCAATGCAATACATGCTCTTAGTCCATAACTTTCAGATGCTTTATCGGTATTGATCCACATATGGATTTTATGTGCAGTTACCATCTTGCAGAGAAGAAAATCCCTTCCATACATGGATTCACAATGGGATTAAAACTGGAACAGTTCATATTTGATGCATTTCCATATGCTCCTACGACTGCACTTTATGAGGTGGGTTATAATTCTCTTGTTTCTGACTGGAAATTGAGTGCCTAATGCTAGTATACTATTGCTTATGGATATTGTGCATCCATGTACAGGTACTGCGAGAAGAAGAATTTGCACCAGTGAAAAATGCAAATGGATCCAATTTTGACACTCCAGATAGTGCTAGACTTCTTGTTCTTCGACTTCATAGCCGTTGGGTGGTTGCAGCTGGCGGCTTCTTAACTCACTCGGTCCCGTTATATGCAACTGGTAAGTTATATATATCTCTTTTCATGTAACCTGAGGAAGGGAATAAAATCTGAGGCCACTTTTAGGCTTTATTTTAATGGAACGGCCAGATTTTGTCCGATAAGTTGGAACAAGTTAAACAAAATTTAGACCTTTAGAGAATGACGAACATTTGCGGGAAGAATAAACAGGTTGTTGAAAATATTTCATCAAAGTTGATTTTACTTTGAGCACTTCAAGGGGTTAGATGAGGAAACATGAAAGACAACATTCAGGAACAACAGAATTTTTATATAAAATTAACATGTTCCTTAGTAAAGAAAAAATTATCTTACTCATTTAGCCACTATGTAATGTAGCTGCCTCTTATTCAGGTGTTGAAGTCTCACCATTGTGTTCATATGCGGGTGAAAATCTAGAACCTATCTGTCGAGGAAGAACATTTCATGCGCCTTCTGAGATTACATTCTAGTTCTAATCTATGCTCCTAATTTTTGCGGCCGCCTTGTGAGTTTGTACCATGGGTTCTTTGTCGTTCGCTTGTATCGATTATCAATATTTGTCCCTTCTCCAATCTGCTTGATTGGATGAGGAATAATGGTTATGCCTCATCATTTTAGTTTTATATTCGCGAGCAAATTTGACAATTTGATTCTTTGATTGCTATACTTCCTCTCGTCCTAGATGTAAATCACAGTTAAGTTGCTTCACTGATTTTGAAAAAGCCGTTCGTCATTTAACTACTTAAATTTCTTTCACATTGCAAGTATTTTTAGATTTATCCCAATTAAATGATTTACCTTCCAAATAAATGTCTATGGTTGCCTTATTAAAATCGATAAGTTCCACTTCTAATAAATCGATGGCTGTCCTTATGAAACTAACAATTTACACTGTAAAAAAAAGGATGAGAAGTGTTTTACTTTATATCATCAAAGGGCATTAACAGCCTAATGGTTATAAAAAATGTTTGGTAAAAAGATTGTGGGCTTAATTCCCACCATTACTGAGAATCTCACTTTCAAATCAATGGCCGTCTAAAATAAAATGCGGGGTCTTCTGTTCATTAACCTACAAAACTTAATTTTAATTGAAATGTAATTATATCTCATCAATGGTCCTCAAATGAAATACTCAATCTGTTTCAAGATCCTTGGGTCTCTTGATAAAGAGGTTACCATGCAATGCATATTTTTAAGAACTATGCACAGATTCAAAACGTTCGAAGCATAAAGCCATGAGACGCGAGTCTAATTATGATCAGGTTGTCAGTTCATTCTTTGCTCATATCTTGCCTCTCTTTCCTTGCCACCTCCCCAAATTTTTGCATCTAAAACTTTTCCACTTATACGACTATTTTTCCCAGGCAGAGTAATTCAAAATGCATGGGACATATGGGAATGGCACATAAATCTTCATTGCAGGATTCAGATAACGTGTTCTATTCCATGCAAATACAAAAGGTTATGTGAGTAACGTGAAAATATCATCAGCATCTGTCAACTCATGAAGCTTAAATTACATTCCATTGTCAAGGGCAACCCAGCCAGAGAAACCAACTTGTCCCATAATTTATACATCAACCTCAGCCAAATCAACAAGTACAGCAACCCACGCTGGTATATCCATATATAAGCGGAAATAAACTCACCAAGTGCTAAGTTTAGAAGCATAAGCAAAAATACTGATGTCATCACATGAACAAAAATGAACTCACCCAGTTTAAGATACCCACATTAAAACACTACCCCCTACGTAAGGCATGAACAATTCCACTTCACCCAGCACAACGCACACCAAAAGCACTTCATATGAGATCAGCAACATTCATTGGCATTTCATCAATCTGCGTACTGTAATATTGCTCAATATCTCTCAGGATCTTGATGTCATCACTCTTAACAAAGTTGATTGCAACACCCTGCAAACCATGACAAAGGCCAATCATAAATACGTGCGAGCAACCGTGTGTGTGTGTGTAGAAAGCAAAAAACTGGGAACACAAATGGGAAAGAGCGTCAAAACAGGGGGGAGCGGGGACAAACCCAAAAAAAAAAAAAACAAAGAGAAAGAAATGAGAGAAAAGTTGGGAAGCTCCAGGAACTCAATAAATATTGCAATGAGTAATGAATCAAGCACCTTGCGTCCAAAACGTCCAGATCGACCAATACGATGAATATAAAGCTCTCGATTATTGGGAAGGTCGTAGTTTATAACTAGAGAAACCTGATGACAGAATATGCATATTTATCATTATTTCAACGAGTTCTAAAAGAGTTGAAATCAGATAACATAATAATAGGCTAAAAATGGAAATGGAAATAAACAAAGGTATAAACACTCGCCTGCTGCACATCAAGACCACGAGCCCAAACATCTGTTGTGATAAGTACACGAGTTGTACCAGCACGAAATTCTCCCATGATAGCATCTCTTTCTTTCTGAGGCATGTCCCCATGCATTGATGAGACTGTAAAGTTGTTGTTACGCATTTTCTCAGTCAACCAGTCAACCTACTCCAAAGATAAGAAAGCAAACAGGAAAGATCAGAAGACTACTGAACAATATTTAGAAGATAGCATCTAGAACCAACAATTCCCCACAAATCTAGAGTAGACTGGATGGGAAGGCTGAGGCATGGAGAGCTGCTGTTTACCTTTCGCTTGGTGTTACAAAAAATAACAGCTTGTGTAATGGTGAGGGTATCATAAAGATCACATAAAGTATCAAACTTCCAATCTTCCCTTTCAACAGCCACAAAAAATTGCTTGATGCCCTGTCATAAGGAAAAAAATTGCATCAACATCTCGCAGGCTCTCAAAGGAATCAAGAGAATGTAAAACTATGGCTTACCTCCAAAGTCAACTCATCACGTTTTACAAGGATCCTTACAGGATCTGTCATGAACTTATTTGTTATCTCCAGTATTTCATGAGGAAGGGTGGCAGATATCAAGACAACCTACATTAAGGGCATGACAATTCAGAGGCTGCTATACACCATTACACCAAAATATCATTAACTCGGAATTTGGAAAGTCAATGTGCGCACAATGGCTAACACTCCAAATCCCATCAATTGCCTGAATACAAAGGCACACACATGATCTATTAATGTAACCAACTTCCCGAAAAGATGCATACAATTAGCTATATATATATTATTATCACCTGATGATTCGCTCCAAATTCAAAGAAAAGAAGACAAAAGAGAACTCCTTCTTACATGATACTTAAAACTATATATACTGAACATAAGATTTTTGAGATACAAGAAATTTCAAAAGATTTCTAAGATAGAAGATCTTTCATTCCAAAATCATAAGGGGCAGGAAAGAAGCAAAGGAGGAAGAAAACCTGAAGCTCTGGAGGGAGATATCTATACACATCATAGATCTGATCCTTGAACCCTCTGCTCAACATTTCATCAGATTCATCCTGTTATCGAGATGATTTTAGCCTTTTGTAAAATAAAAAATGCCCAACAAAATGCAGTGGATGGCAAAGAGATGCATTAAACTTACAAGGACTAACAGTTTGATAGCTCTAGTTCGCAATGTTCTCCTTTTTATCATGTCACAAACTCGCCCAGGAGTTCCAGAAACCACATGAACCCCATACTCAAGCTTCCGTATGTCTTCTCCCACACTTTTACCTCCAATGCATGCATGAGCTTGTATATTTATGTAATCTCCAATAGCCAAGATAACCTTTTCAGTCTGGGAGGCCAATTCTCTTGTTGGTGACAAGATCAAAACCTGGACTCTGTAACAAAATTATTAGGATGGAGATCATAAGATGATAATACATATTTACCAAAAGATGACAGACAAAGAATATAAATCTTCAAAGGAATCAACAATGAAATCAGAACACATATATTGAACCACCAGTTTACCAAATGACAACCTTAATGAAGTCAACTGACATGTAAAAAATATTTTGACAGGTGAGAGACAGAATTTGAACTTGACACAGCATAGAATACATGGTGATATGCTGATGGGACAATTTAAAATTTCAAGAAAAATAATAGAAATCCATCTTAATCTTTGCAAAAGCTACAATGTGGGCATGCCGTCTATTCTATCTCTTGTTCCAAAACGCACTGCTTGGATAATGAGGATCATGAAATAAATTACACAAACATTCCAAAGTTTAAGAAAAACAAAGAAAGTACCTGATAGTATTAAAATTATAAAGGTTTATTTTACTTTTATATTACAAAAGCACTCTTCCAAAGTTTATTTTAAGCTGTTTTTGCATTTCCTAAAGGAAAGCTAACATCTACTTCAATATTGTGAAGGAGCATCATTTTTAGTCCCCTTACATTGATTAATACAAGCGTATACCATCCCCGCTAGAACAAATGGAAATACTACCACCGTTCTCATTATTACATACATGAGAAGTGCTATCCATGACCTCCTGTTCCACATGTCCATTCACCGCAATCCTCTCAAATCATCTTCATTTAAACATGCTTATGCATTAAAATAACGTGTGGCATTTAAATGTCCATTTTCTTTGCTAATAATGAAAAATTAATATAGCAAAGTTGCAACATACAAAGAAGTCTAGTACAAGTCTAATTGAACACAAGCAGGCCCACAAGGTTCTTTCACAAATAAACTTTTTGTAACCTAAAATCAGCCTAGGCAAGTAAATTCTTGTAATTTCTGAATAAAAGGGTGGATATTTATCGGGTGTGTTTGGTAAGCCATTCCCCCCAACGGATGCGCTTACCGAGACAAAACTTCTCTCACATAAAGTACATCGGAATCTGTGTCCGTTTCCCCAACGGCCTTACCAAACACACCCATCGTCTCGCTCAACTTGAGAGAGAAGTAGATGTAATTCGCTCTAGGGAGAGGAAGAAAAAAGAATTGATGTTTGCTTGAACATCAGAGATGAAGTTTTTCCAATAAACTTCATTACATATGAATAACAACTGTGCTTTTCAATCTTCTTGACATGATTCCGAACCTAACCAGGAGCAAAAGTGAAGTTCAGACTCGAGTTTTCCGTTCAATCCTAGTATTTTCCGTACCAAAAACTACGTTAAAAAACCGATCTTGTTTCGCAGGTCTGTTCTTATATCTGAAATCCTAGAGCCCAACAGAGGAAACTGGTCAAATCACAATAAACATATGACTTCCCACCCACAACGGAAAATGGACAAACAAACAACCTC
>JANTPZ010007393.1:0-13171 GCA_025593235.1 Vachellia pachyceras | reverse complement strand
GAAGAAAAATACAATACATTTCTAAAAAAATATAATTAACAATGTTTATAATACAAAAATATAATACATAATTAACAATTTTTAAAGTAAGTATGCATTTAAGATGAAATAATAAGGTTTAAAATAATATTTGAAGCCATTGAAACATCATCATCTTCCTATTAAAGCTATAAAAATATTATTTTTTTAAAAAAAATTTAAAATAAAAATAAAAAAGGCGAGCTGGCCCGCCAGCCCGCGGACCACGTTTGAAAACGGGCTACCATTTGGCAGCCCGAACCCGCCCCAGCCCGCGGGTTGGCGGACTCAACCCGCGGGCTGAACCCATTTTCCCGGCTCTATCGTCCAGTCCTTCTGATTCATTTCGACCCTTTGTGAGGGACGGTGGGGCCTGTTTGACCACAAATCTTAAAGAGTTAAGGGGCAAAGTGCGAATTTGGCACCATAAAGCCTCTTGAATCAAAGAACACACCCAAAAAAGGTAAAATTAAAAATAGTGTAAAAATAACATCATCGTTAAGTGACACAGTGAACTAACACTAACAGTTAAACTATGATTTTTTTGTCCTTTGTTCGGAGACAGCAATTTAACAATGATTTAATACAATATCTGTAATTCCCTCGAGAGTTTAAAACTAACAGTAGTATTGATCCTTTAATGAACAAAATTATTCAAACTTTTATTAGATTGCAGAGACCAGCAGTTTCACTCTGAACGATCCTGTTCATCACTGTGAGGTCTCCTGCACTGCTCATTGACGCATGGTTCAACTACTCTCTCTATCTCTTGGGGCTATCCGACTTAATTAATCTTAAACGCTAGACAGCATCATTAGGCAACAATAATTATACGAATAATAATTACTAAATATGTCATAAAACATAGAAATACGCGTGGGATAGGCCATGCGTAGCAGATATGAGGTAAGGGAAAATAAAATTCCTTTGCAGCAGAACAACATCTGCATGAAACGACAGCGAGGTCACAGTGTACATATGTTAGAAAAAAGCCACCTGCTTAAAAATAAAGTCATTACCAAATAAGCATATCATAGGAAGCTTCTATATTCAATTAAACAGATAGACAGGGTTCTGTTCAAACTTTAAATACACAAAAACATCTGCATATAACAAAGGAGACAACAGCCAGTTTTCTCATTGCTTGTATTTATTGTAAGCAGTGGGTATTACACTGTCGTGATGATCAAATTTATTAGGTGGTTTACATTCTGTCCCGTTCGAACGAATTTATTAATACAGTCAATGTTGTTTTGACGTGTCTCCAAGGGCACATCCAGGAGGGCAGGTCTCGCAGTAAATATTATTGGGACGTACTTGGCCAAAACATTAATTCTATGCTGCTCTTTCCATTGGCTCGTATTACTCAGTCTGGGATTTTCAATTCAACTTTACACCCATCAGAGTTACTTCATAATCTTTACATTCCAAGATATTCAAATCTGTTAATTTCTTTTCTTACTTACTGCAAGCATTCCTATGATAAAGTTAGTAATGTTTGAGGTATTGTTAAATACTAAATGAAAACAAATTTCCGAATATTAATTTGAATATAAATTAACCTATTTCAGTATATTCAATTCTCGTCTGATTACTATCATTTCTTTGACTATGCACAAGTATTCTCCCACTGAAGATATTTAACCCCCCCCTTTTGGAGCTCGAAGGTATCGTGAAAGTGGATCTGTCGCAAAGAAAGCTTTAACAGCAAATTTGGTTGCCCTTGTGACCAAAAAACAAAATTGATCTCTTTTTCCTCCAGATAGAGTCATAAAGTTTCACGTCAGTAAATGGTAAGGCAGAGCAAAATCAATTTTGGTTTGTATCCAAACAGGAGAAAGAGGGAGAGAAATGATTTGGGGGCGGAAAGAAGTGAACAAGTTGGGGATAACAATTCCAATAAATGACGTGTTTGGGCGGCGAAGAAGATGCCTAATTATAATTCCACAGCTGGTCGGTCTAATAATGCAGCTTTTCTTTATAACGTTACGCTACTTTCTGCATAATGCGAATCCCCATTATTACTACATGACAATAAATCAGACCCCTCCATTACCTCATCCTTTCAAGTCTATCTATTATCCCAACAGATTCACTCACTTTCTTTCTTTTTTGTTTCAATTTCGACTTTTCCTTATCCGATGCATGAGTATAACCTTAATATACTTCTCCAAGCTGGCTTCTTTTTAATTAACTTTCTCTTTCGGTCTTCGCTAAATGATGGGAATAAATGTGTTGAAGTCATGTTCTCTGTGCTTATTCACAACTGACCTGATACTTCAATTTTTTAATTAGTTGTCCACCAGATTCCATATAATCATGCAATAGCATTTTGTTTGAGTGAAAAACAAGGCTCAGCAAGCACCTGATGTTGGATTATAAGGAGGCAAATATTTTAGTTTTAAAAATATAACAACCATCTCTTGTTTAAGTAATTTCATATCATTAACCCATCTGTTATTTCAATTTCTGAAAAATTATCTGCGTGTATTCTTACATTAAAAAAACCTCAGGTATTCACTTTCTTTGACACAAGATGGTGAGAGAACTATCTACTTATTCAAAAATTGGTTAAATTTTAAAGGTTAAAAGTCATCTACCGAACCACAGGTAAATCAAACTAAAGCACAAAAAAAAAAAAAAACTTCTTACAATCTATCCTTAAAATGAAAAACAAGCATAAAGCAGATATTAGACAGCCTGCTACCTATGAAGTTTTGGTCATTCATACTCGAAAATTCAAATCCAGTGAGATGCTTCCATGGGAATTCTGAAATGAACCGTGGGACTCTTCAAGTGGTGGCCAATTAATCAGTACATTGAATCCATGGGCCGTATAATTTCCAAAATATTCTGCGCATATATACCTATCATATTTACAACTAAGTAAACACTATTATCACCATTAATGACAGGATATAATCCTTGGACTTGTTCACAAAACCGGCCAATCACACACAAGATGCTTCTCAAATTGCCTTCTCCAACATCATTACTCTAGAGCACATTATCTATTTTTTTATATATGACTATTTGACTAGATAGACTTGATGGGCCTAATTTAAGATAACTCTTCTCAAGGTGTTTTTTCGCTTTTAACTTTGTACTTGAGTAGTTGAAACCCTTTTCATCAAGACCAAAGCCTGTTGGAAGAGTCTACTATTTCTTTTCACTAACAGCCACGACAAAATAAAAGAAATACTAAAATATACTTTCAATCTTTAAAGTTTACATTAAATTTCGATTTAGCACATTAAGTATAAAAGGTACACCTTTTTAATCTTTTTATCTCAACATCGTTAACTTCTTTTAACGGAATATACTTACTCATCAAATTTAAACGGTGATTCAGCAATTAAATGTTGATAAAATGTTTACAATTTAATTATTTAATATAACAATTTTTTATATTTCAAAATCTAATCATATTTAACTGCATAATCACTGATAAAATTTGTTGAATCATCATTTTCCGTTAAATGAAACTAACGATATGAAGATAAAAGGATTAAAAATATATTTTTTAAATATAAGGTCCGACTAAAATTTGATGTAAACTACTTTAATCTGAACAGAATGTCAGTTCTTAGTTTTACTGTTGAATACTGCTTCTCAGACAAGCCATGATCACAGATCAAATTTTGGCAAGGACAGCCAATAACATCCAGAAGTTGATCCATTACCCCATAAAAAGACAAAAAGTTACGCCTGCCTTTTTCCTTCTGTCGCTCGAATTTTATCCCACAGTATCCTAGGATAACTCAACATTAAGATGAAACTCTGTCAAATTGTCAGTGTTGAAGTGAAACTGAAAGTCTTCAGAGAATTCAATTAGCGCAGAAATAATAATCTTTGAATGATCGAAAGTCAGAAAATTTGTCATTCACATGAAGTTGTCTATTATGGCATGCGACTGATACATCAGTAGGGCCATGCCATTTGTGGCCATCTCACTTGATATACGTTAGCATATTGCAAGTGGTGCTTTGTCATTTCCAAGCCACATCAGAAATCAGGTATATTATTTCCAAGTTCCAAAATATACATGCATTTAGAGTCATGAGAAGTTTCAGTTCCAATCCACCATACAAGGTTTCTTTCAAACCTTCTACTGAACTGACCTGGCATGCAAAATGGCGACTGAAGGCAATATCCCAGAAGATGAATCTGCATCGGTATGCACTCCTATCACAGCTTTTTTAGAATTTGCATATATCATTTCACGTGCTTAGCTGAAGTAAATATTTTGATTAAATATCTGGATGTGACATAAAGGTCTATCTCTGGATCTGTGAAACCATCAGATACATCATGTTGACGTATTAGAGAGATCTAAGTTACCCCAAGAAATGTTTTTGTTCGATTTTTAATTGCTGCGTGATGCTATCGCTAAAGTTGGTTCTCCAACTTTTATAAGCATCTGGTAATCTTCTTCAATACCTGCTAAATATCATCGGACTTGCTTCCATGTGTGTCGTAGGATGTTCATAGTTTATGCACATATTTCAGAGTTTCACTCTAACCAGGACTTTCTGAACATGTAGGCTTGTTACATGAACCTATAAAATTTTCCCCACGCCTGAAAACATCTAATCAGACTCAAATTTTCTAACTAAATGCATTAAGTGAAATGAGGTGGTGATATATTGATGCTAACAACATCAATTTGAGCACACGTGGTCCTGCTAATATGTTCAAAGGAATGTGAAAACTGATGTTATTCCTTTGATTATAAAGTAAGCAAATTATGAAGGGACATTGCTAAATTTTGTTAAATAGGAAAATGAATTTTGTCTTCAATACGATTTTTCTTCAAATAATTAGAGGGGAAGATTGTTGAAAAGTGTGACTAACCGACTTGACAGCTCTAATGAGTAGATTAGAGAAAGAAGATTACTCTATTTAACACTATGGACATGTTTGTTAAGTATACTAGATCTTGGATATGATTAGCATATTTAAGAGTGTATCGTTCCACTCTTCCAGTCATAATGATAGCTTTATGAATATGCAAAGAACAGTTTAATAGACCATCCCCTTTAATCTCAAATAGAAAGATCATTGCAAGTAAATTAAAATAAGGAAGCATAACAAGGTCGTTTTCAATCTAAAAGCTAAAGAACTAACAAACATGTTCCTCCTCAAGTGTATAGTCGTAACTTTAGAAGTGTTATGCTTCAACATTAAATGGTTACTTGTGGAAGATAGAAACTAATGCTCATTTATGTAACTCAAATTTCATAGAAGACTATACTGGAAGAAGGTTTTTCAATGACAGAATAAAAGTTCTCTGGAATTATCCACCAGTAACAAGTCACCAACAGAATATATACGTAAATCAGAGCATTGTCAGGCAGAAAAGATAAAGAATCTAACATCCACAAAGTTGCATCAAACGGGCAGTAAGTAATGATGATGAGGCAGGAGTTGATAAAGTTGAAGCCATCAATGAGACAGTGCACATCGAAGAATCTACCCATCACATAGAAAAAATGGGGCAGAAGTTTCAAGGCAGGCATGTGCTGAAGAACCAATGATAAATCAATGTAAATCTTCAGAAATAATCGCAGAGTACCCAGAAAGGGGTGATAACTTCCCAGGAAAATGACAACACAAGATCCAAGGAAGAAGAAGATGCTGATTAGGAATGCACCAAACAACCTACAAGCACATCGCAGACAATCATGGGTCTGATCAATGAAGCTCCACTTCCTAACCTTGACTTGACTACCAAGAGTCAAGGTGAGGAAGACGAAAGAGTTGAAAACTCTTGTGCCAAAGATGAAATGAGAGACCCTACCATACGAGTTGAGGATGAGGCTAAAGAACAAAGCGCTAATGGTTTACAGAAGAAGAAAGAAGATATGCCGTCTTTACTGGGGCCTGAATCAATTGGGTCAAGTGATAAGTTAGAAAATGAAAATAACACAGATGCCTCCACAGTAAATGTTGAAGAATCTGAGTTTGATGCAGCCTTTAAAATAGGCGATAATGTTGAAAATAAGCTTGAAAACCCATATATCAACCAGGTTACAGATGAAGTGAGTGCACAAGTTGCAACTGAAGCAAGGGAACCCCTGCAAGAGGTTGCCTCAACAGTCCACAGAGATAAAATCAAAGACATCTCTGAGGATAGCAGAATCAATTTGGAAAAGCAACACGAGGAAGAGAGAGATTCACAACCAAAAATTAGACAAGAGGACCAACTCAGAGAACAAATAACTCTGATCCCAGAGGAGTCTGAAATAGCGGTTTCAAGAGAAGATGCCGAAAAGAGAGTTGAACAGGATATCCTCCCTGTGGAAGAATTTGAAGAAAGAGGAGAGAAAGATGAACCAACTTGTACACCAGACAGCGGGGAAACATCCCTTTCAACGGAAAAGGTAGGAATTATGCTCTATGATAAAAAAAATGTAGACATTCTCAACTTTTCCTTCAGAGGACCTTGATTTGAAGAAAAAAAAAAATCTGTTATATGAATGTCAATAAGGTTATTTCGTTAAAATGTGAACACTGAACTGACTGATTGCATCTTTTTGCAGATCCCTCCACTAGCGGAGTCAATCACAAAGATCAAAGGTGAAGAAAATACGATCACTCAAAAAAGTGCAGATGTTTTAAATTCTACAGATCCATTGGTTGCAGAAACAGGGCAACCAGACAACACTGGTGAAGTCCCCAACACTGAAGCACGAGAAGAATATCAAGAATCAAGCAAGTATTGCTTTGAAAATAATGAGCAAGATGAACATCCTTCTGAGTCGCTGGGTACAGAGAACTTGGTTCTAAGGCAAATGGATTCAGAAGCTATGATGACAACAGAAACAAAAACAGAATTAACAAAGGATACTGAACAGCCTCAAATGGTTCGAGAATCACACTCTGAAGATGAAATAGGTATCAAGGGTGATGAGAAAATCGTATCAGAGGAAACAATAGAAGGGGAAGAAGCCATCAATAAGCAGTTATTTGCAACTGAAAGTGAGTATGCTAAAAACATTTAGCTTGCATCTTTTCAATCTTCAGTATATTTCATCCTCATCCTTGAGGAAATAACACCTTCTTTAAGTTCAAATTCAAATATTGGTAGGAAAAAACTTGAAATACACATGCAGACATATTTTACCTCAAAGCGATAATTCTTTACTCCCCCATCAACAGTTTTATGTGGTGTTGAAATATAAAACTATCGAGGAACATGAAAGAACCGATAACAGCTACTACTTTGGCCGCCTCTCTGAATCTATAATGACATTCAAGAACCTAAGATGTATAATGACAGGTGTAACTGAAGATGAAAACCCATCAAAACTACCCACAGTAGTATCTGCTAGAGATGAGACAACTGCGCAGAGCTCTCATGAAGAAAGTCTCAAGGATGGAGAAACAACATTGATTGAGAAGAATGAGAGTCAAAGACCAAAAGATGAAGCTGGGGAAAGCAAAAGGGCAGCTGAGGTTAAGTGCAATGCAATGAAATAAACTACAAAATGAATGGCTACTTGAATGCATTTTCACAATCACATTCCTGCCTATATCATACTATTGTGAACATACAATACATTTATTTTCTCCATGAATGTGCTGTTTTGATTCTGAAGCTGCATCTGTGGAAACAGGTGTTTGATTTACCCAACACCAGAGGTGGACAAGATATTTATGAGAAACAGATTACAGAGGGATCAGTTGAAGAAACATTGGATAACCTTCAAGAAAATGAAAAGCAAATTCAAAATTTGACGGATAACCCTCATGAAGAGATTAAAGGGGAGAATCATGTCTCCAACCACCCTACTGAGTTCATTCAGGTGAAACATAAACATTTGAGATTATCTCAAACTTCAAATGGTAGAGGAATACTCGATCCATAAATTTATTAATTCCGAAGTAGTATTTGAATGAGAAAGAACATAATATAGCCTAAATTGCTTCAAAATCATTATATTTGAAATTTTCAAGTTGCTTCTGAAAAAAAGAATTTTACACACATTTATGTAACCTTTTTATAGCGGAACACTGGACTGGAAGAAGGATACTCAACAGCAACCCACTTGTGCAGCAATCCCAATGAATGTTTCTCAGAAGATGATGGTGCAAAAATTTCTAAGCTGGCAAGCATTGAGGAACCAAGTCCCAAGGTTAATGAAGAGGAGACCTCTATAGACCACAAGCACCTTGATCAACAGCTTGAATTAACCACATATCAACATGCAACAATTGAGGTGATCCTGGAAAGTACAGAAAAAGAAATGATAACTTCCCAAACTAACGAAAGCACAACATCAAAGAGAGATGAAGATGCCGATTCGGAATGCAATCAACAAGCTACAAGCATATTTGAGAAGGCTTGTATGAATAATGAAGACAAAGACACTGGCATGCACGTTGAGGATGAGTTTAAAGAGATAATCACGACTGATTTTGAGAAAACAGGTCAAGTACGGGAGGTTGATTGGAAGGATCCAGAATCAATCAGGTCAAGTGATAAGCCAGAACATGAAAATAATGAGGAATTTAAACAAATTATCAGCAGTACTGAAGATGCCTCTACAGTAACTGTTGCCCTTAGTCCATGTATTCATAGCGTTGAAGAATCTACTTTTGAAGCTCCCCCAAACAATCAAGATAATGACAAGGAAAAGCTTGAAAACCCATATTCCAGCCTGGTAGCAGATGGGGAGAACACACAAGCTGCAACAGAAGCCGGGGAAACCATGGTAGATGCTTCCAATGCAACCTGCTAAGATAACAACCAGGAGATCTGTGAGTCAGCAAGGCAAGAGATAGATGTAAATCCAGTTGATGATACAGCCAAAGCAATAGATTTAGCGTGCCTAAATAGAGATATAAGAGAACATGAAGAGAACATTCAAACGGGACTCCCAGATAACAGTGAGGAAAGTAAAATCAATCCAGAGACAAACGATGGGGAAAGAAAGACTTGGACCACAAAAATAAGCAAGAGCAGAAAGTTGGAGAACAAGCACATCCGATCCTTGAAAATACGGAGATAAAAGCTTCAAGGGAAAATGATGAAAAGAGAATGGAACAGAACATATACTCTGCATAAGATATTGACGTAAAAGAACCAACATCTGAACCTACTACAAGGGAAACATCAATTTCAACAGAAAAGGTAGGAAAGTTGCAGTGTATTGGATCAGACACTTGGAGCATTTTCAACTTTGGTACTAGAGAAACTTTGATTCTTTTCTATTTTAAATCTTTTATAACCATGTCAATATTGTAATTTAAGATTATTTAACTAAAGTAAGACCCTTAAATTGACTAACTTTCCACTTTTGCAGAGTCTCTCATTAGTTGAGTCGATATCAGAGATCAATAGTGAAGAAAGGATATCCCCCCAACAAATTGCAAATAATTTGAATACTAATGGTGCATTGGTTGAGGAAACAGGGCAATCAGACAGTTGTGATATTGTCTCTAAAACGAACGCCCCACAAGAACATAACAAACATGAACATCATCCTGAAACAGAAAGCACAGAGAACTTGATTATAAAGCAAGTGGACTCAATAGTGACAAAAGAAACAGTCTCAGAGTCAATAAAGGATATTGAAGAAATAAAGAAGTTTCGATCAACATTCTCTGAGGAGAAAATAGATATTGAGGAAGATGAGAAAATCATACCAGATGAATCGAGAGAGAGAGAGAGAGAGAGAGAGAGGAAGCCACTGGTAAACAGTCACATGAAACTGCAAAAGAAAGTGAGCAAGCTAAAAATCACTCCCCACCCCCCATTAAAAAAAAACTGGTCTCAATTTAATTTCATACATTACTGTCGGCAGCATCTTAGCGTGGCATTCAATTTTACAACTTTTCAAGAGCGAGTATTAATTATTACTTCATTTGTTCCTATTTATAGGTCATCTTCGAAAACTTTACATACCTATATTTACTATTCATGTTACAAAATCTTTGAAGCAATTAAATTTTTCCTCCAATATTACCCTTGGTATGGATATCGTAGAGTCATTATTGTAAAGACATGGGGTGAAAGAAATGAGTAAGATTATGATAGAATTTATTGCATTTAATTAAGGGTATTTTTGGGAAGATGGAATTATTTTCAGAATATGGACCAACTTTCTTGGCCAATATGAATTAGTTAAAGGTGACTTATGAATAAGAATAGAGGGAGTAAAAACTATTACTTTAAACCTTTCTCACTATGGATCATAACATTCTAACATATAATGTATAGGTATATCTGAGGACCAAGCCCCATCAAGATTGCTGACGTTACATTGATTAGAGATGAGGGAATTGAGCAAAGCACCAAGGAAGAAAGTCTGAGGGACAGTAACACTCGTACTTCCGAGATTCAGTCTTGCATGCCTTAAAGGAATGATGTAACAACCATTGATAAAGGAGCTAAAACAAGCTTGGATGTCATTGATACTGATAACATACAAAAGGAAAGGTCCAGTTCAGAAGACGGTAGCGACAAGAAGAGCCAAGAAAGAGCAGGAGGAGGACGTGAGATGGGTCAAGAGACCAAAGACAAAGCTCCGACAACAGAAGACGAGACAAATGCAACGGAACATGCGATCAAGAATAGTAGCATAACATGCCAAACTGTCAGTAATGAGAATCAGCAAGAGGTGGAGTGATTTTCCACCTCAGTAATATTAATTCTTTTTCATGAAGTTTGTCCCTATCTAATATTTTCCTTTTTTTAAAAACACGACACCGGAGTCAGAAGCCACTGAGGAGGGGGAATTTTATAACATTAAAAGCAACCTTCCAGATGATAAAGATGGAACAGATATCACGGAGGCAGCAACAGAGCCAACCCATGAAAATCGAGGAACTGAGCCAAAAATTACAGACAGAAGAACAGAAGTTATGGCTCAAGGTGAAAAGGTCAGACAAAATCCTCTACCCTCTCTTTCTTATTCAAGTAAAAACATTAGGGGGCTGGGAGGGTCAAAGTTCACCCATCACTTAAAATTACGATCAGCTGACAAACATCAAAGAAAGAAATTACATGCAACGGAACTGTTACTTCTGCTGTGTCAATGTGATCTTTGTGTGAACTGTCGGCTTCTACCTCCTGGTCCTGGATATGCAATTGATAAAGAAACGGGTTAGGTTGACTTCGGTTCCATTTCGAAATTCTCCAACTTTTAGAGAATGTTTCAAAATTATTAATTAGTTAAAAAAATTATCAGTTACTTGAAGCTTGCCATGTTCGGGAGTCAAGTCAGATGTTACCATCATTCGTGATGTTGCATTGATAGCCCAAAAGGTTACAATTTTTTAGGGGTGTTTTCCCGTACCCTTCAAGGAGCATGCTCATGAAAATGAATAAAAAAGGAAACAAGTGAATCCACACGAGAAATTCAAAAGCTAGAAGAAAGCTCCTTGGGAGAAGCGGACATAACCACTGAAATAGCAGATGCTGAGATCAGAGAGACGAACGAAGATACTAAGCAAGGCCTTCACACGTCAGACAGAGAGATCAAACCAGAAGCCCAACTCGAAAAAGAAAAATCCACAAATATAGCACACAAGTTGAAGAAGGAAACGTTTCATCGTCCGGACGAGAAATGCAAGAGGTAGAGGAAAGCTCCTTGGGGGAAGTAAACATAAAAGCCACTGCAAAAGCGAATACCGAGACCAGAGAGGCAAATGAAGATATTAAGCAAGGCCTTCACAAGCCAGATGCAGACACCAAGGCAGAAGTTCAACTCGAAAAAGCAAAATCGACAAATATAACAGTTGAAAGCACACGAGTTGAAAAAGAAAACGTTTCATCGTCCGCAGAAGAACGTCTGCGAGCGGCTAAACACTTGGATGAAGCAACAGACCTAGCAGCGAAAACTAAAAAGGAAGAAACCCCACAATGCGAGGAGGCCAAAACAGAGAGTATAGAAGACGAGGGGGTAAATGGTGGAAACGATACAATGGAGCCATTACTGTCTGGTGCTTCCGTCATGGTCGAAGCTCCTAAAGACGGTGAAGACAGAGTTAAGCACAAGAAATCCCATAACATCCTATCAGGCGTTGGGTCAAAGGTCAAGCATTCGATTTCCAAAGTGAAGAAGGCCGTTACAGGCAGGTCTTCACATCCAAAGACATCATCGCCCAAATGGCCTCTGCTGCTTCTGCTGTTGTGAAACAGAAATGTAGAGTATTGCGTGAGCTTCTTACTGGCTTTATTTGATTGTTTGATAAACTGCCACATATAAATGGTTTTGAGTTTGGTCTTGCGTTTAAAGGATTTCTTCCTTCATTTCTATAATCATTCATTTGTTTGCTTCTTTGAAATACTGTTAAAATTATTAGGGCAAAATTGATCAAGACAAGTTTTGCACGTGCATTTCGCAACACTCCATGCTGCAACATGTCAACTGCAGGTACCTCTATCTTAAATGTTTTCATCAGCCATCTGCATACAAGATGCATACCAAACAAAGCCGCAGATTGGAATTTGGAGAGCATCTGATAAGTCAGGTCACAGGCATTGAGCGATTAAAGGGAACAATTAGCAGCAATGAATCAGTAAAAGCAGGAACATATTTTATAATGGGCATCATAAACTTGTGCCACTATTTCATCCCGTACAACCTCAAAATTGCATAGTTCGACAAAAGCCTATACCTGAAAACAATTAAGATCAACTAGCCCTCTAGATCTGATGCCCCAGATCACAATCAATAAATACTTTGCGAGAATGAAGAAACGTCATTGGTGGGAACTATTTCCCCCGCCTTTTGCTTAAAAACAGGGGGAATCATTAACACCCTTAACTCTAAGATTCTTCCAGTTTTTTCTTCCGCTGCTTAATAAGATCATTCGCAGCCCGCTTTCGTTCATTGGATATCTGAGTCAAAAGAGGAGAAAGAAGCAGAAAAATCAGTACCATGAAATAAGCTTACAAAGGAAATTTAGATTCAAAATATTTTGAACTATAAATTGCTTTTCAAGCATTGTAGGAAAAGGGATAGTATTTACGATTTACAGTACAGCAAACACGTGTCCCTTTCCACACGAACTTTCTTGGGAGATTTACTATTTGGTCCGTAGTGAAGATATTTAGCAAATGGTCCCAAAGTTTAAAATATTTAAAAAATGGTCCCATTGACAACACGAGGTGTTGTCAATGCAGCACATGGGGTTGTCACTT
>JANTPZ010007392.1:0-19717 GCA_025593235.1 Vachellia pachyceras | reverse complement strand
CAGCAAGCATCATAAATCCGCCAGAGAGTTCAACAGGTTCCCTCAATTCAGCTACTCCAACCTGATCAAGGGAACAAGCAAACAAATCGAGGACAACAGACGCATTGGAGAGCCTCTGTGACACTCGCTTGTAGAAGCTGCAGGATTTTCCATGGTGCGGTGCTTGGCCATTGATGATGTCCTGGTGGGTTCTGATGGCGTGGCCAAAATAAGGATTGACAACCATTCCTAGTCCTATGGTTGCTGGTCCAGATGTGAAGACCATGATTCTTGATCCTGTATTTATCAGGCAACACTCTAAGAGTGCAAGTGCAACTGAAATGGCTGCCCCAGTTGACCTTAGAGGGCGTCTGTGTGGAACAAGATTCCTTGTAGAATGGATCTCCTCTACTGCATTAGTTATGTTAAACTCACAATCTGAAATTGGCAAAATATATCCCTGCTTAGGGATGACCGGTGTTTTTCCAAGTTGCATTTGTGAGTTGTTGCGAATATTGAGAAATTGTATGGCCTGAGTACAAAGGGAACAAGCCAAAAACAGCAACATATCAACTTCATCTGTTCTTCAGCCAAACACATTCATTTCTATTGTTTAGCAAGAAGTAAATGAGAAATGACGGATAGATTAGGACATGAAATATGGGTACACAGGCATCGTTTGAGTAGCAAGTTGGAATGGGGTACCAGTAAATGTCTCCAATGTAATTGTCGTGACAACAAAAACAGAAAGATTTGAATTCATGAACATAATCATCTGAAGGATTCTATGAATAACAAAAGCGACTAAAAAAGGTTTTGGTAGGGTTCTACGAATCTTGAATTTATTAATATATTAACAAGGGTACCAAGACTATCAACATAATCAAGCAACCAGTAACATTTCTATTTTAAATTATGCAGCACATAACCTCCAAATCCTTGAACTACGAACAAGGTAATTCAAAACCACAAAATAAGGCTTATCTTGATTATACAACAATGGAAACCGAATCGAGCTGAGTACCTGATTCGATGAAACTTCACGCTCCCCGTGAAACAATACCATTCTTGAACAGTCTGAATATTCCAAATCATAGAGATAGACCATTGAATCAAAAGTAATCAATCCCACCAAAGCATTCTCGGGCAACTGTTCCATAGCCAGCAATAGCTCATTCTTCAGGGCTTGAAGCTCCTCCTTAGAAGAACTGATATCCACAAGAAACACAAATGCTGGTCCAATCCCACGCGAATCACCACCGCCACCACCAAGAACCGAAGAAGAAGAGAAAGAAGAGACCAGCGAAGAAGAAGAAACCACAGACGACAAAGATTTGGAAGAAGACGACAACCCATTGCCCCATGTACGATTTACGTTGATATTGGATCCATTATTCGCTTTGGGACTCACGATTTTCTTGCTCGGTGCATACTCAACAGTGCTATAGGTAGGAAAAAGCTCGGCAGGAAGATTGGTCTCGCCGATGCCTGAGTACGAACGAGGAAAGGGATTCCTATGGAAACAGAAAGGGCAGTGCCATATCCGAGATTGGTAATCGACACGAGCATAAGGGTTCAATACGGCGTTGCATCGAGTACAAACGAGAGGATCGTAGGGGAGCAAAGGAAGCTCAGTGGCCTGCATCAGTGGCGTACACATGATACTGAGTGGTATTATCAGAGCAGTGGCGTCTGATTTGGAAGCAGGCCAGGTGTTCCATGTCCATCGGAGACCTTCAACGGCCTCCAACTCCTGAAAATCCATAGAATTGAGATTAAGAAAACTTGCTCAGTGGGGTTTCATGGATTGAGATGGAGAGAAAAAGGGATGGATCAAATCAAAGCGAAGTGAGAGGGAAGGGTTTTGGGGGTATAAAAGCGAAGGGAACCGAACATAGCTTGCAAGATGGAGAAGAAGGATCTCCCCCCGAGCATGGAGCTCTTGAGAGCGAGAGAGAGAGAGAGAGAGAGAGATGGAGTGAAGGACTTCTATAATTAGCCGGCCATAAAGCACAAGTACTTTAGCCAAACACTGTCTTAACCTTCTCTTAATCGATAAATGAATATTAAACAATCAATAATCTATCAACCAATACATATTAAACAATCAATAATCTATAAATCAATATATAATTCTATTTCTTTTAATTAATTGTGTTAATTACAAGTCATCATTGCTTAACCATACATTAGGTAAGTACTTTTCCCAACTATGGGGCTATAAATCATTTTTCCTTTCCATCCTTTTCCTTATTTATAACTATTCAATCAACATTTAAACCATGCATATTTGATTTATATATATATAATCATTATCAAAATATTAAATTTTAAAAGAAAAATAATTAATTAAATTCACATTGCCAAATTTTCATATGAATAGTCTAATACTACATTAAAAAATAAAAAAAATTATTATGTACAAAAATCAAATATGAAACATTCAAATGTTAAATGGAAAAGTAAGGGACAATGAGAGTTTCTATCTCATAAATCTAATGGGTATTGATTTTAATGCTTTGATTTTTTAAGTTTATAAATATTGATGATTGTTGGCTAAAAAGAAGTGTAAATGGGTCATAAACAATGTCCAAGCCATGAAATAATAGATATAAATGAAGATAAATAATACCAATAAATAGAACAAATATAGAGAGAAAGTTAGAAGGAGAGTATAAGAGAAAGCTTTATATATTTGGATTGATCAAATAAAATTGGAAGCCCTATGTTTTCTACATCTCTAACCTAATAAAAAATAATTATGGCATGATTGATTATATATACAAGTATATATTGTGAAATAATAGAGATATAGAGAGAGATGTGATGGAAGATAATCATTGACATAATAATTGAATTCAAAACATTGTTTAATATTGTTTAAACATTGTTTAATTATAACCTACAATGTTTTCAGAGAAATCATATTCAAAACATTGTTTAATATTAAATGTAAGCATCTCACTTGATGAAAATTCAAATATTACTGTATTACCATTGTGAAGGTCACTCAACAATCCTGTTGGCAATATTATTTCATGATGATAAAACGTGAGAAGTCTTTATGTGTTTTCTAATTTATATTTGTATATTCCTTCATATCCCAACTTATCCTCTTCACGACAAAAAACCAAAGAATTACATGTATCATTGTCATGTTTAAAAAAACATTTGGAAAACTAATTTTTTTTATGCAAAAACAAAGCTTCCTTATGACTATTGAGATTTCAAAGAATAAAACTCCAAATTTCTCAAGTGTTCTCTTGTATCCCTTTAATATGATTATTTTTCGTTAAGATTTGCAATGAACCCCACAAAATAGTCTTTTGACTAATTGATAACCTAATAGAAATTCATGTCATTTCAATATATTTTCTCACTCCTTTTGCATACTTCGGATTGAAATGTGAATACTCAAGTTATAAAAGAAAAAAGAAATGTGAATACTTCGGTTACATATATAGTCAAATATGCTTTCTCTTGTTCAGCTCAAATCATAGGATTTGATATTTTGTCTTACTTTGAGTAGATAATTTTTCCGTTTGATTGGGTAATCTAAGCTTTGAGTTAAAATCATAGGAATTGGACTAATAAGTGTTGAAATTTATGGATGGCCTCTTATAGTTTTGCTTTCAATTAGTTTTCTTTAGTCCTTTTTTCAGTTTTATTTTTTGAAAAATGGGTGGTTAGTACTGGTTCCAATCTGTTTCAGTTAAACAATTTCGACTGGTTTTTCATAATTTTTTTTTTAAATTTTACCCTTAACCTATCATTTCTTCATAGGGAAGAGAGGCACCCACCACACAAACCACATTGCCTATTTTGCGACTAGATGGCACATCCTCCCATTTAAGTGAAGTTTGAGTTGGCAACTGATACATTAGGTATTTTAGTCATTTAAAAGTGCTCATTTTCTCTCCTCTTCATTCTTTTATTCATCTAAAAGGGACAAATGATAATATACACTTCTCAGTTTTCTTCCTCCCAACTTTTCTTTCCTTCAAAAACAGTCCATCAAACAAGATAAATGCAGACCACAGCTCAATAAGAGGTTTTCTTCTGCACATATTTTGGAATCACAAACTCATATTTTCTTTTGATAAATATCACAAAATTGATATTTTATACTGACTTTCAGAATACAAAAATATTTACATCCATTTCAGGAAGCATGCTAATCCGCATCCTTCCATGTCTAAAACGTTGACAGCAAAAAAGTTAAAATAAATACCTATGATGTTAAACCTGCATTTTTGTCTGAGAAACTATCCAGTTATGACAATTTTTGTATGACTTCAACCATCCAATGGCCTAGATCCTCTTCTGGTCAAACCCTTTTAACCCATATTTCGCTTAACCCTTTTGAAGATCGATCACCTGAATGATCCCCTCTAAACCATAAACACAGTGATGCCAAAATTCCCACACTGCCTCAGGCATCTTTTTCTACGGCATGACACCCAAACTTGCAGGCATTTGACGTAATAAATCCATGTAGCACTAGGGGTCGACAAGTGCGGGAGCAGAGTCTAACTCTATTGAAGTGCGATTGAAATATTTTTCTGGATTCCATAGGCGTAGGATCCACCTCTCTCTCTCTCTCTCGTGCACACACAGAAAAGGTCACTTCAGAAAACAATTTTCCATTAAACAAATTGCAAACAGGTGCCACTGCCAAGCCAAAGGTAGCACAAACATCATATAATCGTGGCTTCGCCTGGTCCATCCTTACAAAAGGGCCTAACGGGAGTAGCAGCTAAGATATGGCAGAGAACTCCCGTTGTCTTGGCATCACAACAGCCAACTGCAGCACACCTTGTTGGCATAACTTCACTGGATCTTTGAATATTGTAATCCTAGCAACATTATTTTCCATTACTGCTACATGTGCAATGCTAAAAGATTCACCTTTATCGACAGCAAACTGCCATTCTCTCACTGTTATGTTGAACCAGTCTTTCCTTGAAGATCTTGTTGCTTTAACTTCTATAAACTCCTTATTGGGCTCCTCCCCTACGACTAAGTCAAATGGAAGCCCTGTTTCCTTAGTTTCATTAACCCACTTCACAGCAGCCTTGCCAACTTTCCCGACAAAGTATTTGTGCGAAAGAAGTTCACCTAGTCTGCCAGTTGCCCTTGCTTGTGCTGCATCAGGTGTGCCAGTTATGAGCTGATCTCTCATACTAAAAGCTGAACTCATGCCCGGTTCAGAAAGAGCCTCTTCTAAACTAACAGTGTCAGATCCAGCAAGAGGCATAGAAGCGGTCTGATAACTATCATGGCAGGACTGATCTTCAAAGTTGTCATTTTCATGCAACACCAACGCTACTGCACTTTCTGCCGGCCCATCCTCAATAGTCCAGTCAGCATCAATTGATTCTGGATCATGGCTCTCAAAATCATCGTTCTTCATTTCTATGCAACCACCAGTCTGGGCAGCCTGTGTCTTGAATCCATTGGCACGGGCATAACTAAAATCTGGAGCAGTTTTCCAGTCAGCAGGTGGCCAGTTTGAGTTTACTCCAGTCTTCCTTTTTGGAAAGATCTGTTCATTTGTTTTTGGTACTTGATCTGATGATTGTGCATTATCAGTTTCCATCAATGAAGATGAAGAGAGAGTCCAAACTGATCCTTCATCAGGAATTTCAGGCACATTTTGGCTATTTGATATGAAAAATTCTATTTGCTCCTTTGAGGAACCGGATTCTGCCATTGTTGTTATCATATGGAGGAAATTGGCCAAGTGCAGCTCAGGATTGCCATCAAATAACAGACGAGAAAGCTCCATATACAAAGAATGATGATCTGCAGCTTGGGTTGTGTACAAAATGTTTCCCTATAACAAAATGGACAAGCAAGTATATAAGGATATAGGTTTTGGGAAAAAATAGAACATGAAAAATTAGTAAAGTTGCAAGTAATACAGCAAATGCTTGGAAATGTGTGCGTGTATACATATATAATTGCAGGAAGAAATGGTAGTTAATAACATACTTGCAGTAGAGAACTACATTCAACTCGCTGTTTTGATACACTCCCACAACCCATTATGACATTCCTGTAAAACAGGTTCTCAACAACAATGACTTTAAAGTGATTCAGAAAATCAAATCCGGATTCCTTCAATTGACAATATTTAGCATTATGAACTTTATGCATGTAGCGCTGAGCATATGGAAGAGCCCAGTTTATCAATGATGTTTTCAAGCCACAATCAGCAGGACCATAATATATTGCTTCGCGAGCTACAATCTGCACATAAAGCAAAGATGTAATATAGGAAACCAAAAGCATACTTGTAATTCTTTCTAAACCGGACAGATTTGTCATCATTTTTATCAGATACGTGAATGTTAAATTTATATCCTTCTCTTTTTGTCTTTTGAAACCTGTAAGCTCAACATAATTATAGTTCTAGGGGGAAAAACGAATAGAAAACCTTCAGACAAGGATTTTCAGGGGGAAATCTGTTTATTGATAATTGAAAATAACTTTTAGATGTACATCCTAGACATACAGTAACTTCTCTCACGAGAGAAGTGGTGAAAACTCCCAAGGGCAAAGTATATTTTGAATAGTCAAGACTCTGTTCAGATAACATTCTATGCATCACAATCTAATCAGATGAACTGAGATGTCCACACCAGATAGATCATAATGAGGAAGAGCAGTGATCATACCTCTGACAGAGATGAAATGCCCAAGGTCTTCATAAGGATTGAAAGTTTTTGTTGAACAATTTCCTCATCCTCCTCACTAGTGAGTTCTCCAAAGTAGAGAAAGTCAAGGTTATCTGAATGCTTAAATTCTTTTCTTAAATTTTTATCATCACACCAGCACACTAGACCGAAGGAAGGATGCAAAGAAACCCACTTATCTTGGATTGTGGGAAGCACAGGAAATTCCAATGTTGAAAGACATTCTTTCAAATATGTGACATCCTCAATACTCATTTGCCCTGATTTCAATCCATCTGCCCACTTGAGGAAAACATTGAGAACCTGAAAAGGGATTAGATAATTCAGGGAATCAGGGAGATCCACAATAAAACTAAATCAGACAATACTTCATCTTGAGAACATACTTTATTAGCTGCTTGTGAAGGTAAAGTGACAGTTGAAAGCTGCAGTAAAATATGAATGTAGCTGCGCATAGGAGGTGCCTCATTTACTCCACATTCATCAACAAAGAATCCACGAAGGCCAGGGTAGATTTTACATAAAGACTTGTTGATAGAGGAACAAGTTCTCTCATTTGAAGCACTTAGAGGACCAATGTCATTCACTTGGTCGACAGAGCCAGTTAAATCATGCCAATAGACTTCAGAAGGAGACAATAAAATCCCCCATACAACATCATTACTAAAGACAGATGAGTTTGGAATAAATATAAAAGGTCCCGACATCAATTCCTCCATCGTTTTCTGCCTTGACAGTGTCATTTCATTCCAGATGAATGCATACAATTTGGACATTTGTGTTATGCTGGCATAATAAATACAAAAATGCGTCACCAAAAACAAAATAAATATTCAATTTATACAAGTTGCCTGGCAATGAGAGGAGTATGCAAAATTCAGGATAAGACAAAAGGCATCACATGGAAACTCTTGCAGACACACTTTCCATACTCACAACAACCTCTTTCCCCTCACATAATTTTACATTGATGACAAAGATTAACTAAAAGATAAACTCCTAATAATAATAATTGTAAGCACATTAAACAATAATCAACTCTTAAAATAGGCTTAAATAGTGATACACTCCTAAACCATTATGAGTTCCTCTTCTATAGACTACTCAATAGAATGCTAGAAAATTGTTTTAAATTTACTCCCCTTTTTCTTTCACTTTTTTTGGTGCAAATACTGCAATCTAAGATATCATAACAGAATTTTGGGGAAAAAAGAGGTATCACAATGGAAATCCTCCTTAGTATGGTTCTACACAGTTGAAGGAAAGAACCGAGGTTGGAAGTTGCAAACCCAATTTGGGAATGAACAATCAGTACTATGGGTCTACCCAGTCTCATGCAGCTCATATTTTGACCAAGGTCCTATAATGGGTGAAATTTGAAGAACCAGGATGGGAGTACTGAATGAGGGAGAGTGTTGCTGATCTGGATTCCATGTAATACATGCCTTGTTAGTTGCTGGTTTAATATTTATGTTTATGTTGTTATCTATTATATGTATTTTAACATCTTTGAAATGTCATTAGTTACGTGATTCCTACTTTTCACGGTTGGGATTAGTCATATGATATAGTGGAAATATCCTGGCTGGAAAAAATCCTATTAGTATTCTTATTGCCATCAACGAAGAATTAAAGGGGAACAAATTATTGCTCCCCAGTTCCCAGAATTTTCCTCTAAATTAATCTTCATTTACTCTAAGTCTCTTAATGTTCAAAGCTATTTCATTGAAGTTCAAAAGCCAATAGGAACATACCTGGCCTTGAATGGAGCCTCTGACTTTCTCCAGACTTTAAGAATCTCCAAAATATCAGCAAGGGTAACTCTTGTCTTGAATCCAATATCATTTACCAGCCTTTCACTTCTCACCTGATTTAATGTATAGAATATGATATGATGGTATATATTTAAGTCCACTGACATTGTTGCTTGAAATACTAGACAGAATATCCCATGATTATGAAGAAATTACCAATTATAAAATACACACCTTTGGAACAGCATATGGCGCAGAAGCTCCCAGGATCATTTGAACTGCTTCACAATCGTAAAATAAATCTTTAGGATGGTGAAGCTCATCATCCATGGTTGACACTACCCACTGCATATCACATATGTTGTGCATAAAAGTAGACTTAAAGGGATAATTATCCCCACCAGATTTAGAGAAGTAGCTTCTGGATTTATCGCTATAACAAGAATCCCATAATGTGTCAAGAATTTCCAAGAGAAGTTTACAATTTTCCTTGCTACCACTTTTAGACAATAGGGTTAGCAACTGAACTAGTTCCGGGGATTCCCAATCTTCCACTGTTAATTCAGGAGATATTAGACCCTTATCCAACATCACATGCTTAAAAGTAAAATCAGATACATCAGCAACACTCTTATCCACCTGAACTATTTGAGCAAAATCTGTAATGCCGATTTTCTCAAAAAATTCCCTCCAATTTTCCAGTCCACATGAAAGTGACTCATTAACTGGGTGTTTTAGATAGTTGATGTCAATCTCAGGCCAAGTCATATCTACAGCATCAGCCAACATTTTTGCATCAACTGGATTTCCATAATCTTTGCTGAAATGAATTGGGACATCACCGGGATGTTTAAAACCATAATTTGTCAATAACAAAGATTTACATCGTAACTCTGAAACTATAAGCTCCCCCTCAACTAAACATTCAGAGCAGGTGGATCTCAGGTGCAGCATTACAAAACATATGTATTCAATCAGCAACATTCTGTGTTCGTCAGCCCTTTTTACCTCAGACATAGCTGGCAAGATATGCAGCTTTACTATATCATGTGCAGATAACTGTTGAACTCCAATACTCTGAAGCAACCTGGTAACATTATCCACAACGGACAAATTCAAGCCTGAAGTATCAGCAGAAGGTGAAGAAAGAAGGGAAGGAGTAACAGTTCGAAGATTAGAACATACATTATGGAAGGCATCAATTTTATGCACACCATCAAACCCTGTGCTTAAAGTGTCTGAATGCAACCATATAGTGCCTTCACCAACTGAACTGTATGTACCATCTGAAAGCGGAATAAATGGAATTTTTTGTAGACGTTCTAGAATATCTTCTCTTGTTTCAAAAATTCCTGACATTTTACCAGACGAATTAAATAGTGTCACATGTATCATATTAAGACATGATGCCAACCAACTCATACCCATTGATATTATCCCAGTACTTCCGCTACATATCTTTGACATTACTTCTACAAGAATGTTCACTCCAAACTCCTTAATGCCTAGTGCCTTAGATAGTGCATCAGATAATTCTACATCTTTATCTAAGTATCTGAGTCCAAGGTGTTCATAAAGTAAGTCATCAGTAAGAAGACTACGCACTTGTTCAGTCCAACCTCTAAGGACCTTGCATGGAGGGACCCATTGATTGTCGCCACTGTCCACAAGCAAGCAGTTTGTCATACGTAGATTATTAATCATCAAACGAGGAAGGCTGGAGAAAAAGCCATGCACTTCCCCAACTAAAGGAACAAAACTCATGAAAGCAGACAATGCTTTTCCTGGATTGCTCCTGAAACAAGGAAGTTCACAAAATTCCCTTTGGGCTTTGACAAACAAGCTAGGGTACTCCGACAATAACCACTGATTCCAGGGACTATCTCCATCAACTTCCTCTCTAGATGACGGTAGAACAAAATCACCTTGGAGAATAAATTTCAGGCCATATGTTCTTAAAGGGAGAAATGCAAAAACTGGCTGCTGATCCAAACATGGACTGTAACTATTATCTGATTCCTGCAGAGTAAACGCCATGGAGATTTCAGTTGTTTGCACATTCAAACGAAGAGAATTTGCCTGCAAATTCTGAGGTACATCCAACTTCTGAGATACTACAAACCAAGTCATTTTTTCTTTCCCATATGAAACCCTAATTATACCATCTCCTACAATCTCTTTTCTCATATCGACAAGTGTATCATTGAGAAAGTTTCTTAACTTGAGACACTTTAGGCGGTGAAGGAATAATAACAATGAAGGATGAAGATCTGAAAACATAGACATAATGCTATTCATGATGCTTCCTTCAGACAGTTGTGACCTGAACGGAAGTACAATACATGTTTTCCAAGGATTAGCATCAGATGAATCAACATCAGCAGATACCATCCTACTCAACAGATCAATGTCGCAAGGAGGTATTATGGTAGGCAAAACAAAGCCAATTTGGCCTTCACTGATGTCAAACTTGACATGAAACCCATTAGAGTGAATCTCTGGAGCATCTGTCACCTGCAGTGAAACCAATCAAAGTGAGATAAATTGTCAGCAGAATGCAACCAAGAGCTGGAAAGGGACAAATTCTCTGGGTTCCAAGAACCACTATGCATAGCCTTGACATATACCCAAGCAAATTAATATACATCTCACATATGAAACAAAGTCAGCTAATACTTGTGACAGCCTGACAGGCAATACTATGCAATAAGGAAAAAGTAGAAAAGAGAAAGGGAGAAAAATAGAGAGGAAAAGAATAGGAGAATGCAAATTAGGGGAAAACAATAAAGCATTCGGAACAGGATAGGCCAAACAAAAATACCAGCATAAATCTTTGATGTATCCATTAATGCAAGCCAACGTAAGGCGACATGACCATAATCCTTAATGTGGGGCTCAAATCTCAAATTTAACAGATATCCTTACAAATGATAACACTAACAAACCATTGAATATACAACTCTTGGGACATAGAATGTTGTACTTAGAAAGCTATAGTAATAGTAATATGGTTAATTGCTTTAAACCAAATCTCAATTCATACAAGGTGAATCGTATATCCAAATTGAGAATGTCCATACTAGAGGACTAGTGCTTGATCTCTTTCTGAACCATGATCTTTGCACCATATATAACTTGACATAATATTGATGCATTACTAATATTAGCCAGCATGTAGCAAACAATGCAAGCAAATAACAAACCATTCCCAGAACTTGACAGGGAAGAAAACAAGTGACAAAATCAATTAGTAAATTAATGGTAGAAAGGAAGCATAATGCTACCTGATTTGTTTTAAGAAAAACGGAAGGATCAATTAAAAAATTACAACTAGTTGCATGGTTGAGGAGGGAAGAGAAGGTATAGTTTATGAAATATATCCCCCAATCATAAAAGGTGATGAAGCAACTATACACCTTCGGCAGTACCGAAGTCTCTTTTTGGATACTTCAGTTTCCCAGCATTCATATTTGAATCAATATATTAATTTCGACAAATTCAATAAAATGACAAAAATTTTAACATACTCGAAAAACGGACTTGAAACCAATGCCTTTCTGTCCTATATACCCAGCAATAGACCCTTTCTTCGTTGAATTTCCAACATCACAAAGTGCTCTCATGTTTTCTGCAGAGAAACCTTGCTCATTATTCATAACAATAATATCAGAAATCTCGAAGAATAAATGTCAGTGTTGGTTCCACATTCTCTGGATAATTATTATCGTCTGCATTCTGAACCTGAGCCAACATGAGAAATAATTAGATAAATTAACAGAATATCAACCAGCAGATACCAGCAGCATTATCACCACTAATCAGAATTTCCAAAACTCAATAAAGTTACAAAATGAATAACTTCATTGTAATCAAACCATTCATAAACAACACAAACTGAATGTGAAAACTAGAGATCGATACCATATTACTCAAAAAACATTGCTGTCTCAGTCACTAGCATATGCAGAATACAAGTCTAGAATGAACAGTTGATAGGATATGTTTATCACTAACATGACACAAAGCAAGATTTTGTTCATGAGGAGGGTCAGGAGTTGAAGTGCACAAAACGTTGATTGGGTGGGTTCAATTGCAGACAAAAATTCCATAATGAGACACCTTTGTGTCGAGAAACCTTGTTACTTGGACATTTATATAGATAAAATTAAAAAAAAATCAACTGAGGCTAGAAGTAGGGCTGAGGCCAAATAGCAAGCACTAGCTTAATGCCATCTGCAGTTATTTTAAATATAAATAATGCTAAGATGAGTGCAATTTTGATCCATACAGCATGACTTTTTCCTTTTGGTGGAATAAGACGCTACTCATAATAGTATCAGCTCACCATTCTTTTCCATCATATATTTTAGTCTTGGGCAGTTAATGCAGAGGAACTTCTAAATTTTCAACTTATTGTCAAGAAAGTTAGGAGGCTGATTCCAAAACTGGAAAAATTTTGTGCTCATCATAATAAAAGTTCTACGTAGTTTGACAATTTGCAACTAAATTGGAATTTACTCCCTCCTACAGTGATATACACCTCATCAATATATCCATTTTTCACCCAATGGAACATTCTGAAGCACATATTACTAATTTACCAAGATAAACTGTAAAGTTGACAAATAAGAAGTAGTCATTGAATATAAGCAAAGAAGAAGAGCAATAAACTCACCAGCTCAAGAATAAAATGTGAATCTTGCGAATACAGTTCTTGTGAAAGACAATGAAGTGCTCTGCCTAACCGAGCATGTTGCTTTCTCAACATGTTGCTTTCAGTATCAGAAAGACTAGAATCAAGACCAAATTCATCCCGCCTAATAGATTCAATAACCAGAGATGCATCCTTTTCTTCAACAAGCCTAGATTTATCTTGCAGGCCAGTAAAGACAGGTTCATCACAATTGGATTTTCCTGCGTCAACTGCTTGACTTGTTTCACTACAAACTTTGGTAAACCCACTTGCACTAGATGATTCAACCACATTTTCTTCAGGCAAAGGAAATTTATTTTTTATATTTTGGTCAAATTTCTGGCGTATGCTTACCTTAGTTTTACCAGCATCCAAGCATGAATCACCAGCACAAAGCAGGTTATGACTGTCGCCTGAAATAAATGCATGGTAATCATTAATCCATTCCAAAACACCTAGAGACAGTCCTACTTCATGAAGCATGAGACGTTCCTCCTTGTTGCTGCATTCATGTAAAATAGCAGAAGCAGCTTCCTTGAATACAGATTGCATTCCCGAGAGCAACACATCAGCAGCAAAACTATGAAATTCGGCAGGTAGGTAACCAACACAGTCAAGGACAAACCTTGATAGGATGGGCACTGCATTATTCATTTTCTGTATATGTTTGCACAACTCACTTCTTGTATTAGTTAATGAAATGTCAACAAAATTTGTCATATTACTTAATGCTTCCCCGGGCAGCAGAGAATGTCTACCATCACTGGCATCCATATTTTCCATTGTGTTTCTCAACATGACTTCAAAAGCATGATGAGCGTGGCATTTTAGAAGTGACAATGGAACACACTTCTCTCCCCCAAATAGGCAGAATAAAGATATCAGATTCACTGCTGTTTGAAAAGAATATCCTTGAACCGCAGCATCAAGGAAGGAGTCTAAAGAAGCAGATGGATCTAAACGCATCACTTTTCCATCTTTGGCCACTAAACACAACAACTCCTTGGTATTTACTTCCAACAACCACGATATAAGAGAGCCAAGTGAAGGAGCAAACATAAGATCCCAATGAGACCACCTGCTTAAGTCTAACAGCATCGGTGCCCTAAGTAAAATTTCAATTGCATTTCTAGATGCAACAGTTCCAGAGCTTTTTGATTTCTGTTCAAACCTATCAGTAGTAGGTTCAAACCGATTATCATCTCCATGGCTTAATGAATCTGGGAAATGCCATTTTTCTATCATTGTTGCAGAAAATAGAACACATTTTGATGTTACACTGACTTCATGCATTCGTAAAGTTTCTAGAAAATCTTCCACAGAACTATTCCCCAAAAGTTCAAAACAAATTGCTGGAAACTGCTTCATAAGGAGTAAGGAAATCATCTGTTTTGTTATGGTTTGATTCTCCCACAAACTAGAAAGAGCTTGTGACACTAGAGCAGCCAACTGATTCGATGGCATGCAGGCCTCCAAAGAGGATTTTTCGCATGTGCCACCAGCCAACAATTTGAGCAGCTCATGAGGTAGCTGAGTAACATACTTGTCAAGAAAGAATAAGAAATCCCCATAACCAAGAGAACCAAAGTTCTGTACACAAAGCTGCTCAGTCACCCAACTTTCACAGCTTTGAAGTTTCCTCAACAATGTAATTTTATTTCCTACCGATGGTTGACTATATTTATGTACATCATTATCAACGTCAAAATAGGCTTCAATTTTTCTGATGATGTCTTCAGCAGAATAGCCTGTCAAATTAGGTAAAACATTTCACACGATGAGATAATCGTGAAGGCAGCTTTCTAATACAGGTGGAGACATAAAGAGAAAGAACAGTAATAAGCAAGTCATAATAAATCACGCTCATCTTTTTTAAAACAAAAGAAATAAAAAAAATCCTAATTAATCGTATAAGCATAAGTCAGCAAAACAAATGCAACAGAAAACATTGTTAGTGACAGAAAATGAAATATAGCCATATTTTTCTCATAGGATAAAAGAACTGCAGCCACATAAAGCGACACAAGCCTAAAACATTACTTTCTATCAATTTTCAGTTGAATTTTACTCCGATCATAGCCATAGCAAACCAACAATCACAGCAGATCTCAAATAAATACAAAACTCTTTCTATAAAATCCTCTGAATTTGGAAACAGGAAAAGAAAGGAAAGGAAAATAAAAGACAATTTTTTATCCAAAATGAGTTCTCCAATCCTTCTGCCAATTCTCAAGAGACAGTATCATGGCCTGAAGCCCTCAACGCCAAAGAAGACATCTCAACAAGGGTGCAAATGAATAGAACTCATATTAAAGAAACTGGAATTTCATTCTGATCATATCCACAGCCAACCCAGAAACACAGCACATTGCATAGAGATATAAGAATCTCCTTTCTATAAAAACCTCTAAATTGAGAAACAAATAATAAATGAAACAAAGTCCAAAAAGGTGTTAAACAATTCAGAAGTTTATTACCACCCAAAGTAGTATAGCCCATAGGCAATTGTCGTAAAGCACTTGAGCTCAAGCTATTAATCGAAAGTCTAGCATCATTTTTATTAATATCTAGCATAAGGAATAGAAGACGTTTCAATACCAGCTGGTCAGGTTCTCCCAGATATAGGCAATGTACATCAACTTTGATGTTTTTCAAAGATATTTGTCTGTTAAGTCTGCATATGTAATGACAGGCTTCATTTTTTTACCATTGAGTTGATTTTCTCTCACTTTTTTCTCATTGTAATTCTTTTTCAAAAAGAAAATAACACAGCAAAGATAAAATCTTAACACATTCATAAAAGACCCAAACCAAAAAAAAAAATTATTCAGCCAGAGGTTGTTTTGAAGGGTAAACTCACAATTTATATTATGCGTCTCATCCTTTGGTATAACCTGTACAATTTTGTCACTTGGTCCAATATCTATAGTCTCATATTCAGAATTCTTGTTTCCATGAGAGTTGTCTACTTCATTATTGCTGATAGCTTGGAAGGAATCATATATGCTGTTCCACAATCCAGATTTAATGGAGGAAACCTGCAGCATCACAGAGCCGAAAGAATCTTATTGATGAATCGCATAGCTATCAAAAAATAACCTATAGGGAGAAATATTTGAGCCATTGATCATAAGACAGCCACATCAACCAGTAGAATATAGAAGCAAACAAAAGCATAAACAATAGTATAACATAAATTTCATTTCCATGAAGAGATGCATTTACAAGAAAAGAATACCATATAGAGCTAAACAATAACATTCCATCTCCAACAACTAAACATAGGAATATAAATATTGCACAACTGAACTTTTGTTTATTATTGACAAAAAATCTTCAGCATAAGACAAATCCAATACTCAAATTCGACAGAAACAGAAAACAAGTAGTTTCAATGCAATTGACCAAATAGCAACATATGAAAAAAAACTTCTCTGAATTAAAAAAGCACTCTCAAAATATATTAGAAAAGTTTTAAGCAAGCCCTCTCAACCTAAACAATGCATGGATATTTATTGTGAAATTCCAGCAAATCCATTATTTGCTTATCCAAGATTCAAAAGTGAATTCTAACAAGGAGAAGAAACCACGTGATTCAGCATCATCAATCCCAAAGAATGAGTGGGAATTGCCAAAACAAAATAAGTGACAGTTAAAACATCAGAAAAAATAGTCCTAAAACAGAGCAAAAATATCGAAGAAACGGAGACAGCCAAATTGGACACAGAGCTGCTAGTTATTGGGCCTTGTATGGACACAACACTCTCCAGCCCAGCACCCGTTAAACTAAGTAACAAAGTTAATTGATCAAGTATTAGAACCCAAACTGGAAATACCATCGGTTGACCCTCTTTTCCCTTGGATAAAAAAAAATTAGAAATATTTTGAAGACATAAAAGATAAAAACAAGAAACATTTTGAAGACATAATGACACTTGAGGAAGACAGGACCAGATAAACACACATTTTTGCCAAGCCTATCTGCACATCCAACAAGGATGCTTATAAAAAGTGCACATCACAGCACAATAGATGCCACCTCAAAAGAGAAAAGAAAACATCCTAACACATAAGATACTCAATGGATGGGATGCAGTCTTGGAGAAATAATCAATCATTTTTGAAGATACAATGATGGAGCAAGCTCAAAAAATGTAATTAAAATGAGAAAACGGAATTTTCAATGGGGGAGTAATGATAGAGTACCAGATATCATGGGATCATGGATGACAATAAAAGATCAATTTGTTACCATATTTTTTGGAGTTATTAGTCTATTTTATGTTACAAATAATAAAGAGAGAGTATTGATAATATCTCGGTATTTTTATTATTAAGTCAATGTTGGTTAGAATATAGAGTATCTTAGTATATCTTGAATTCAAATATTCAAATAAAGATATTAGGATTATTTTATATTAATTATTGTAATCTCTTCTTATAAATAGGCTAATTTTCCTAAAGCTAGTCATGGAGAAATAATATATTAGTTTTGTTCTTTGTACTTTTTAGAGATTCTCCTGAAGTATTTGGCTAACGAGGGTGAGTGGAGCGAGATCCTTTTTCTCTTTTCCTTGTTAGAGTTAACTTCATTGGTTATGAGTTTAAGATCCTTGCTCATATTGTAATGAAGATTTTTCTTCCATACTTTATTAATTTCTGGGGTTAAATTCTATCTTTATACTTCAATAAGGACCTATCACCCTTTTCTTGCTTTCTACCAATTTAGATCCTAATAGGGGCAGAGTATGAACTTTAGCGGCAGAATACAGCTTCTAGCCATGATGAGCACAAGCCCATTCTCACATATGGTGGAAGGGAGAAACAGAGAAACTGGGCCCAGTAGCCGGTTGAGGGGTAAAACAGGCCATAGAGGAGTGTAACCACCTCTGGCCATCAGAGGTAAGAGAAGGATCGGCAAAAGAATATAGTGTGGGGAACAGGAAGAGAAGGCAAGGAATTAGTGTCTGGTGAATGGCAAACTATTGTTATCTGCAGAATGAAAAACAAGATCCACAAAATTTCCCATATCTTGCTCTAAAATAGGAACAATATCATCCATGAGCACAAGGTGAGGAACCAAAATCACTTCCAAACCAATAAGAACCCCTAGATGACACCTCCGCCAAAAGCTCCCAACCATTCTATAAGAATTTGGCTTCCCATACAATACAACATTATTACAGCATAAGCAATAGAAAATATATAACGCTGTACCAACCTCGTTTTCATATAAACAGCATGGAGGGTTATATGGCTTCTCAAATAATAGCATAAAGACCAAACAATAAAATTCCTTCTCCTAACATTTTCTACCACCTCATTGTCTACCTAAGCAGAACCAGAATCTGCCTGCTGATAGGAACCCAGTAGCTTTTGTTAGTTTATTTTAGGAAGAAGTTATTTGTTTTTTATAAAAGTCTTATGTCAGTTATTTTAAAACAAAGTCAGTTAATGTCAATTTTATGTGTTCAGAACACATAAGTAACTTGCAGTTAACATACTGCCTCCGTTCCTTAATATAAAAGCTAGTTAAATATTTTTTGAGAGATTAAGGAAGCAAATTAACTAATCTGCCTGTTTTTTTTTCCAAACTTTGCATGACTTATAAACTGATAAACATTCTAACGATAGATATAAATACTTTAAAATGTATGTTATAATCAAGTGATTTATTTAGATTTTTTATCACTATAAAAAGTTAACTGACTCTTATATTAATGAACAAGGTAGTATTAGACTATTAATACCAGACTTGTACTCTCTCAATGACATGGATGAATGAATATACAATTTCCTAATCCTCTCCTCTTAATCCCTAGAACTCAGATTCTGGTTCTAGTCTCTCCCTTCTCCTCCCATCCCTCTACTCTTCCTTCTCTTGTTCTCTCTTATCTCTTCTTCTCTTTAACTTTCTGTTCTTAGAATCTTTGGGATTACAGATTCTAGTTCTAGAGTTCCACTTCTTCTCTACCCTTTCTGTCATCTTTCTTCCCTTTTCTCCTATTTTTACTTCCATTCTCCAGATCCTAACACCCACCCAAAATAAGTCCACTTTGATTACATGAGATGATTCGAAAGCGAGGCAAGGACAACACACCAAACAAAAGACGCAACTCAATTATGAGGTTGTACACACTAGTCCACAAATAAACTAAATGGCCTATAATCTATATTACCAATTTTTGCCACTAAGAGTGAAAAAAGGTACTATCAACACTTATAAAAATCTTACCACAACATGGAAAGTTCTCAATCACATGTGATAAAAGGACAAAATTAATATGCTTTTGTACAAGAAATCAGCTCAACCATAAAAGAAGCAGCAGCATTAAACTATATGGATAAGAACTATGACAAGGTTGACAAAAGGAAGCTTACTGCAGCATTTAATAACCCAATGAAAGGATAAGATGAGAACATCGATGTTATCTTCCTCCTTCGTTTAGACTTTATTCCATAAAATTGAAGCATCCTCTCCAAAACCTACATTGCAAATATCCTTTAAGAAATTCATTTTTAAAAACAAGCATAAAAGAGTTTTATGACTAGTTGACTACTAATGGCATAATATAAAATAACAAAAGAATAAT
>JANTPZ010007391.1:0-11140 GCA_025593235.1 Vachellia pachyceras | reverse complement strand
TTGCCAGGAGGTTTGCCAATATTGGAAGGGGCTTGTGAATTTGCGATGCAGAATGCATTCTGTATCACTGAGAAGGACCGTTTGCCAGAGGGAAAAAGTAAATACACCTAATTTATTGCCGTTCAAGGAACTGCTCTTTCTCATTGTTTTTCCTCGTTAGTTTTATTTCACAAGGGCAGCTTTTTGTGTTAGAAGGGAGCTTGTATATTGCTTTTGTAATTGAAGGTATCTCACATTTCAGGAATAACATAAATATTGTTTTCCTCCAGACGTCTTTTCTGTATATTGTTATGTTGGCATTAGATTATCAAAGAGCAGTTCAGAGTATGGCAGCCCATAGAAATTTACTAACAACATTTAAATGTTTGGGTCGCAATCTCGTTATTTGAGAATTGCCTTCGGGGGAACCAAGGGGGTGAAGATCCAGTATGCTGCAGAAGGAGCAGAAGTAGATTGAGACTATCCATTCAAATTTGGAATGTTCTTGAGATGCTTCACGTCTCTACTGGTGTGGGAATTTGAAAAGGAATTAGGGGTAAAAGAGTAGTTTAGGAATATGCTGGTCTATATATAGGGTATTGAAGGGTGTATTACTGTATTCAATGTCACTGAGTTCATATTTTACTAATTCTCCTCTCTCTCTGTATACATCTTTGTATGTATGGTCTGTCATGGATTACTGTTTCCGCCGACGAAATTTACTGTGCATGCTCCTTTCCAGTTTTTACTGTCAAAACTAGATGGTGGCAGGATTTTAATATATTTTTTTGGGAAAATGATACACAGGTCCCAAGTAAGGGAATTTACTACAAAATGGTCCCAAAGATTTAAAAAATTATCATGAGGTTTCAGGAGTAACTGCTAAACATTTGTGTCTATTTATGCATTTTAAAAGAAACAGAACGTTGAGTGAAGCTTAAAATATTATTTTCATTTTATATTTTATTTACTTCAGAATGAAAAAGAAACATGGCTGTTGAAATCCAAAAGGATATGTTAAAATACACCAAATGGCCTAAATTAAAACCACCCAAGAGTGGCTTAAGATATTCCTTTTCATGTAGCAAAAGCCTTGCTTATGTTCAAGCAACATCCCTAGCCAACCCGTTGTGATGTAAATTCACTGCTCATAAAAAAGAACCAGAACTCCAGGAGATTCCATGCATGGCAAATACCCGTGATATGGTGAAAAATCATTGATTTTAATTCTTTAAGTCTCATGATGCTTGTGTTATGAACTTGTAGTTATCAAACAGTGTCAAACGACAAAATTAGCCCTTCATTTATACAATACCATTAATTTCAAATTTCTGATACATCTTGAGGGGGTAAATAAATTAAAAATCTCACTAAAGGGGCTATACGGTAGTCTTTTCATTTCATATTTTTAGTGTTTAACCCTCTAAATAAAACAAAAATATTCAAGCATTATTAGGTTCAATCAAAGGTGGCTCTTTGAAAATATTTTTTTTCCATTTATATTGATTGAAACTCAGAATTCTATACTTTAACGTGACTAAAACCCCTCCTCTTAAGACGATCGTCCATTGATATAACATCTATTACTTGAATGGACCCATGTAATAATAATTCATGTGAACAAGGTTAAGGCTTATTAAAGGTAGCCACGGCTACTGTAGGTTGCAATGTACTGGATTCTTTTGTTCTGTATTATTTGTTAACAAACGGAGGCCGTCAAAATTCTGGGTGCTGGAAAGCTAGAGCAGAGGAGGTGTTATTCATGGATTAGTCCGGTGTCCCATTTTAGTACTGTCCGATATTATTATAGGAAGTGGGCCCCACATCTCACTTCTCTTCTCTCCCGCCGTCCGTTCCCCCCTATCACTTTTGTCGTTGTCTGTCTAGAGTTTTGCAAATTCTTATTTTCCCTCTTGAGCTGAGGGAAACGTCATTAGTCAAGTTGTGGACTTGTGGTGCGGTTGATGATTGTAGGATTGATTCAAATCACACATGGAAGGCCACTTAATTTTCGCTTTGAACATAAAAAAAAAATCAGATTTTTTAGGAGTATGAATAGTTTTGTTAATAACCAAAGATTGTTGAACACCACAATTAGAGGTGGGAATGCGGTTTGAACACGCGGGTTCAATCCATCAACTCGCTCTTCATTGGTGGATTTGGGCTAGTAAAGTACCAGCCTGCTAGGGGACGGGCTCTTCTAGTTCCTCCCGTCTAACTCGCGGGTTGGCTGGCTAGCCCACCTAACTTTTTTTTTAAATTTTAAAAATGATATATTTTATATTTTTATCTTTTTTCATCTTAATATTTTTTTAGAGTATGATAAATAATACATAATACATTCAAAAATAGTATAAAATATTTTAATTTTACATATCAACTTTCTATAATAATATATTTAAAATTATAACAAAATATTAATACTTAAATTTTTTTAAAACTTGAAAAATGGCGTTATTAAAAATTTATTGGTGAAAAAAGAATTATATTACTATACATAATAAAATCTTAGGGAAAAATTGGGTAAAAGAGAAAAGGAAAGTTTAATTTAAAAAAATCGACGGGTTGATAGATTCGGGCTCCATAAATGCTGCCCGTTTAGATGTGAGTTGTTGGCGGGCTGACCCACCCAACCCGCAACCCGTAACCCGAAGGCTGATCCGTACTACCTCTAACCACAATCTTACTCCCACGGGAGCAAAAGTAAAAAGAAGGAAAGGACTAAGAGATCCTTATTATTGCATTTTAGCATATTCCCATGAATTATAATTATGATTGTCCTAATTATGAGATAAAAAATATACTGAAATAAGAGGAAATATGTTTGAGATGCCTATCATAAAACCACTAACGAGCTGACACATGGTGATGTGTTGAGGCTCTACAAAAGGAAGAGTTTTCTTCGGGTGAGAGTGTCAAGTGTGAGTAAGTGGGAGTGAGGCAATAATCACTCTGGTTGAGAGACCATACATTTTTCACAGCGCTTCCATTTCCATACTTGCTTGACTCACACAAGCTACATTACCTTACAGGTCTGATACTATTTTCTTTTCTAATCTGGGATTCTGGGGTTTGTTTCATGTTAATTGAGAATCACATTTCAAATCCCTTTCACTCCATTACAAAGATCAAACCTTTTATCACTTGTTACACCGCTCACTGTCTCATATCTCAGGCCTAACGTACTGTTCTAGTCTTTTTTCCCCCTCCAGTTGTTCATTCTAACTATTATATTGGATCACTATGATTTCTGCTAAAGAGTGCATCAATGTTAATTTATGGTTTTATTTTGTTTATTGCAGAAGGTTTCTTGATCTACATTCACGTTGTCTTCCATGGCAACCTTCACTGGATCCTCGTTTTTAGTATCCAGAAGCCCCTGCTTGAGGCAACAGGGAAGTCAGAAAACGGAGACTAAGGCAAATTCGTGTCTGGTTGGTGCTTATAGCCAGACAGTGACCCATGATGGGTTGAGATCTCTGAGCACACCTAAGGTTCGAGCCCATGCAACCAAAATTAACGCAAGAATTAAGAAAACTGAGGCTGGGAATGATCTAGAGCAGCTTGTTGGGAAAATTGTGTGTGGCCATGGCATGAATTTGGTGTTTGTATCGGCTGAGGTAGGGCCCTGGAGCAAAACTGGTGGTCTTGGTGATGTTGTTGGAGGACTTCCACCAGCTTTGGCCGTAAGTGAAATTCCCTTCAGTTTTCAACAGCTCTGTCTCTGTCCATTTCGTTCGCTTTATTATTTTATGTATATTCTTATGATCAAGCTATACGAAAATGAAAACAGGCAAAAGGACACCGTGTTATGACTGTGTCGCCACGTTACGACCAGTATAAAGACGCATGGGACACAAGTGTCGTAGTTGAGGTAACTCTCTAGGGCCATATGGTGCTTTCTAACTTGTAAGATTATCTGCAATTCATAAGAAGGAGTATTCTTGTTCACGATTTAACTTACATTTTTCAGATCAAGGTTGGAGATAAATATGAAACTGTCCGATTTTTCCACTGCTACAAGCGAGGCGTGGACCGTGTTTTCGTGGATCATCCTATGTTCTTGGAGAAGGTTATATGAGTTATTTTTCTGTCATCAACCATTTTTTCATGATAAAAAGATTTACGGGGTTCAAGACCGGTATGCCTGAACAGTTAAATTGATGTTTGCCTAATTTCAAATTTGTAAGGTCTGGGGCAAAACCGCGTCTAAGCTCTATGGTCCCAGGGTTGGAGTGGATTACAAAGATAACCAGCTGAGATTCAGCTTGTTGTGCCAGGTACTATTATTCATGTTTTTCATGGTAAACTACAGTGTCTATTTTTGCAACGGATCCAATCACTCAGATTTTGGGCGAACCATTCTATCGCATTATTGCACAGTACATTCATAAAATAGACCTCTATGTTGAGGAAAGAATGCAATTTGAGAGTCTCATGGTTACACTATCTTACTATTGGTTAAGTGCTACTTGTACTTGGGCTTGATCTGGACTCTACATCTGATTATATAAAAATGTTTAATAAATTTCAGGCTGCACTTGAGGCACCCAGGGTTCTGAACTTAAACAGCAGTAACTACTTCTCAGGACCATATGGTGCGGATTTATTGTTGATTCCTTGACCTTAATAACTTTTGATTTATTAAAAAATTCACTAGCTTTTTCGTATGTTCCTGCAGGAGAAGATGTAGTCTTTGTTGCCAACGATTGGCATACTGCTCTGCTTCCATGCTACTTGAAATCAATGTACAAGTCAAGGGGGATTTACGCAAATGCAAAGGTAAGGGTTCCTTTGTTTTCAGGGAATCATACATATCAAATTTATTTTGTCCAATTTGGTTGTTATTTTCCTCTCTTCTCAGCAATCTAACTTTTCTTGGTCAATCTTGGTAGGTTGTCTTCTGTATTCATAACATAGCTTACCAGGGTAGACATGCCTTTGCCGACTTTGGTCTCCTCAATTTACCCGATGAATTCAAGAGCTCCTTTGACTTCATTGACGGGTATGATACCTGCAACTTCTCAATATATTCATTAGAACAAGGGGCTTATTGTTGTTTTAATATAACTGGTAAACTATTCTATAGCAAGTATGCTGATTTCTCTTTGGGTTAATTTTTCTTTGCCAGATACCATAAGCCTGTGAAGGGAAGGAAAATTAACTGGATGAAAGCTGGAATACTAGAATCGGACAGAGTGTTGACTGTAAGCCCACACTATGCTAAGGAGCTTATTTCAGGAGTAGAAAGAGGTGTGGAGTTGGACAACATTATCCGTAAAACTGGCATTACTGGTATTGTAAATGGCATGGATACTCAAGAATGGAATCCACGAACTGACAAGTACACTGGCTTGAAATACGATGCAACAAATGTGAGTTCCTCTTCTTATGTTTTTGCCTTCACATTTAACATGGGCAGAGGAAATCAGCGCTCATCATAATTGTCATGTTGTAGGTCATGGAAGCAAAAGCTCTGTTGAAGGAAGCCCTTCAAGCAGAAGTTGGCCTGCCTGTTGATAGGAACATCCCTTTGATAGGGTTCATTGGTAGGCTAGAAGAGCAGAAAGGTTCAGATATTCTATCAGCTGCCATCCCCAAGTTCATCGACAAGAATGTTCAGATCATAGTTCTTGTAAGTTGTTAGATAAAGAAATCAATATTTATCCGTAGTACTGAATACTGATACCAATGCTGATGATGAATCTCTCTCTGTTTTCAGGGAACTGGGAAGAAGGCCATGGAGGCAGAACTTGAGCAACTAGAGGTGAAGTATCCTGACAAGGCTAGAGTAGTGGCAAAATTCAACATTCCTCTGGCTCACAAGATTATTGCTGGAGCTGATTTTATCATTATCCCAAGTAGATTTGAGCCATGTGGTCTCATTCAGTTGCACTCTATGCCATATGGAACGGTAGGGCTGTTTTTATGTCTTTCTCATGATCATACTCATCTTTTTCAGTCTGTTCCATGTTTAAATTATGCACTGATGTTTGCTGCATCACAACAGGTGCCCATTGTTTCCTCAACTGGTGGACTTGTTGACACTGTAAAAGAAGGATACACTGGATTCCACATGGGATTATTCAACGAAGAAGTAAGTAAAACAGATTCTCTTCTCTCTTGATGATGGGGGTGAAAATAATGGACTATTAACCCTTGAGTTGTCTGCAGTGTGATGCCGTCGATCCGGCTGATGTGGACAAGGTAGCATCTAAAGTCTCAAGAGCCCTCATGGCCTATGGTACACCTGCCATGAAGGAGATGATCCAAAACTGCATGGCTCAAGACTTTTCGTGGAAGGTCAGTGTTCTGATCAAATCACTGAACCAAAAATGGGAAAATGAGTCACATTTTATCCAAGTTGTAAGTTCTAACATTTGAAATGTCTGATACAGGGACCAGCGAAGAACTGGGAAAATGTGCTGCTGAGCCTGGAAGTCGCTGGCAGTGAACCTGGAATTGACGGAGATGAGATTGCACCATTCGCCAAGGAAAACGTTGCCACTCCTTGAGCTGCACTCCCTTTTTGTTTACCATTTTGACTTGTAATTAATATAGCCATAATCAGTCATCCATTGCTTGCTTGTCCCACAGTTCATAGGTTGGTCAAGCAGTAATGGTGAAGGACACTTTCCTTCTGCAATCTACTGAATGAGTAGTAAGGTCCCCCCCCCCCCCAAAAAAAAAGCTCAGGGTAAACTGATATATGCTTTCTTCGAGTTGTCTTGTGGAATTGAATTAAGACCTGATAATTTCTGCATATCTGTTCTATCTTTTAAGATATACACGTTGGTTATTTTATTCTCGCATTTGATGCCGAGTAGAATTAACCTCAATCCAAAAAACAGCTAATGAGATCCAGCGTATACATTAAGCTTCATACTAATCATAAGCAGCTAGGCACGTGGAATCCTCAATTGACAACGGATTAGAAATTTATGGGCACAATTATAATATAGTTTTATATGTTAAGAACAGCTATGGATTCATAAAAAAAAAGGTAAAAAGAGAAAAGGCTGCTATGGAGGGTTCGAGGGCTAGTAGTGATAAATGGACTGGAACAAAACTATCCTCATACATACTCAAAGTGATTATAGTATATAATAATACAGATGATACATGGACTCCAGTGCCAAGTTTCTTGATTGTAAAGGAGCATTAAATAATATGACGGCCCAAAAATATTTGTATCCAATCAAAAAGGGAAGGAAAAGAGAGCGTAACCAGGCGGTTTGGTCTGGGAAATGACGGTCATGTGAAAGTGGTGAGGGAACAATTGTCTGGGTCCCACTGGAACAGAGTCGAGTCCACCACTGTTACGATTATGATTATGATCATCATCATCACCGTTCATCACAAACCTCATCAAGATATGATCAGAATCCTAAACTCCGTTCCTGTTAACAGCCGCCTTTCAAAGCCTAAAATAAATATCTTATCATAGAGCACTAAACAATATAACATCAGACTAAAGGAATTTATTCTCTTTCAATTTCTTCTTTCTGTGACAAAGACAGATTACTGGCAATCTAGTAGTAGTTGGTGCCTTCTCTCCATCCTCTGTTTCTGTACAGTTTAATTAATGTTTGTTCTTATTCTATTGATATTTCACATTCTGTAGTTTCGTTATAATTTTTTCGGTACTCTGTCTCCGTCTGTTAAGCTGTGTGTGTGTGTGGAAGTGGTCTCAGACGGAGACAGAGGTGTCCAAGAATTACTCTCTAGTCTCTCACACTCACGTCAGTGATTAAGTTGTTCATGATCAATTCTGATCGATGAGAGATTAGGAAGGTTTGACCGTTCTGTGTCTTTTATTCCCATTTATAGTACTCATTCAATTCATTGTTGCCTCTCCACAAAATAAAGAGCCATGGAGTTTGCTAGATTCTACAGCAGCTCTTGTTGGATGGTAGTAATTTTGATCGCAGGTAATGTGAATGAAGATAAGCAAAATGCTTTTTGGTTTTATGCGTTTGTGTGTGAATATGCGTTTGTGTGTGAAAAGGTTGATCTCATTGTTGATTTTATTTTTTTCTTGGGTGAGTGTAGAAGTTGTGCTTGCAGGATTGGAAATGGTGACCGCAGTTGGGATCAATTATGGACAAATAGGAAACAATCTACCTTCGCCGGACGAGGTGGTGCCACTGATAAAGTCAATCGGCGGCACTAAGGTGAAGCTATACGACGCGGATCCGCGTGTGCTTCGTGCATTTGCTAATACCGGTGTCGAATTCATGGTTGGGCTGGGAAACGAGTACCTGTCGAAGATGCAAGATCCGAACAAAGCTCAAGCCTGGATTAAATCAAACGTTCAACCATACTTGCCGGACACCAAGATCACCTGCATCTTCGTCGGAAACGAGGTCTTAACCTTCAATGATACTTCTCTCAGCGACAGCTTGCTTCCGGCGATGCAGGGTGTTCACACGGCGCTGGTCAATCTCGGACTTGACAAGCAGATAACGGTGACAACAACACACTCTCTGGCAGTGCTAGAAACTTCTTACCCACCCTCCGCCGGAGCATTTCGCTCCGATCTCACTTCATGCCTCACTCCCATCTTGAACTTCCACGCCAAAACTGGATCTCCTTTTCTCATAAACGCATACCCTTACTTCGCCTATAAGGCCAGTCCCAAGCAAGTGTCCCTAGATTTTGTACTGTTTCAGCCTAACCAAGGGATTGTGGATCCTTCCTCGAATCTGCACTACGATAATATGTTGTTTGCTCAGATTGATGCTGTTTACTCAGCCTTAGCATCTTTAGGTTACGGCAAATTGCCAGTTCATATTTCAGAAACTGGTTGGCCTTCAAAAGGAGACGAGGACGAAGCCGGCGCCACCCCTGAGAATGCCAAGAAATACAATGGCAATCTGATCAGACTCATTGCTCACAACCAGAAGAAGGGAACACCCATGAAGCCCAACAACGATTTGAATATTTACGTCTTTGCCCTCTTCAATGAGAACATGAAGCCCGGACCTACTTCTGAGAGGAATTACGGTCTTTTCAATCCCGATGGCACTCCAGCGTATTCCCTCGGCTTATCTGGAAGCGACGTCTCCACCAACACTTCCTCCTCCTCTTCTCCTGCCGGGTCCACCACCACCGTCCCTGATTCCGGCACGCCGCCGTTCCCCATCACTTCCTCCACCGGCTACATGTCCATTTCCTCCGCTCAGGTTAGTCCCACAGCTTGGCATTTTTTTATTATTTAATTTTTCATACAAAGAAAAAAAATCAGACAGTATTCGATTCTCCTTTCCTTTCTTTTCGTTTACTTTTTCTCTAGGCTCTGTAGCACATGGCGTTGCTAGCTACGTGTCATAGTGGTCCTACAAATATGCCAACTCCATTTGAATTAGATATGGAACGGAGCGTATAATTGCGGACACATGGTCTTAGGTCGGAATTGTTGATAAGATTTGGTGAAACTAACAATCACCCATCTTATGTGGTGAAGTTGCCGATCATTGAACCAGAGCTTCCCATTCTGTGAGCAGAATTGCAAATTTCTTGTCCTTGACATTTATTTATTTTGTTTGAACTGTTTTCCAGGAGAGACATCATTTGCTTTGGCCTGTATGCTTTTTGCTACCATGGGCTCTGAAGCTGTTGATCTTTTTCAAGTTGTGAACATTCTTTTTTTTCTCTCCATTATCCAGCTGTAAGAATCTGCCGGGGGAAAAACAGAAAAAGAAAGTGGAGCCGTGTGGTGGCGGTGGAAAAAGGGCATAGAGATATATATAGAGGGAGAGAGAGAGTAAAGTGATGACTCAGAATCGAGAACAGAGAGAGAGAGAGAGAACAATTGTCATTGGATTCGTTGTCCACTTGGATTCATGATGATGGAATTCTCCATCATAGTTTTAGGCGCCCAGACCTCTGCAGTTATATGTTGCCACGAGTCTGGGTTTCTAGAAATAAATGATGTTGTACTGGTTTTATTTATTTGTTTATTGAACTGATGAATCCCATTAAAAAAATATGACTGAGAAAATAATATTAATATCCATTATTTTAGCTTACTTTTTTCGAGTGATTTTATACAAGAAAAGTTATCTCTAAAAAATTCATTTCAAGTGATTTTGAGATTCTTATAACTTGGTTGTTTCACTGAGCAAAACCCCGGTACTTTCAATTATCACTTATCAGTGGGGAAAAAAGATCCCCCAATTCCCAGCTTGTTACACTCCACTAGTGAAAAAGTACTAATCATTTTTCACTCAATTATCGTCTAACATCGACAAGCCAAGTACAGTTATTTTTAGCAAGTCTACTTTTTGTTATACATTTAAGCGCACAAAATATGTTAAATATTGTTAACTATCTAATCTAAAATTGTTTCAGCATCTTTTTACTTTCCCTTGACATCATTGATATCATTACTCAGTTTTTTTTGGGTCCGAACATACAAGTTCAAGTCTGTAATTCTGCGTTTGCCCTGGATATATATGATGAAGATTGTCTTGTTTTACAGAAAAATACTGTTAAACGTGATTATAAATGTTTATAAGCACTTTTGGTAATTTGCCAAACGATGCAATTATACAAGCTTACCACACTATGATGCTGCTTACAACATCTTACAGACAATGAGAAAAGAAAATAGGGAAATTTACTGTTTGGTCCCACATAGCTAACATATTTATCAAATGGTCCCAAACTTTACAATATTTAACCAGAGGTCCCAAGGTGCCTGTGGGGAATTAATTTTGGATGTGAAAAGACACTGATACCCCTTGTTGAATTAAAAGGGAAAACTGATGGTTTTTCTCTTCCACTCTTCATTTTGCGCAGGAAGACAGGACTGAGAACAGGGAAGACAGAACGGAGAACAGGGAAGCTCCATTAGTTTTTCTCTCTTCACTCTTCATTTTATTAAATGCCTCTTGTTCTTCCACCTTGTTCTTACACCTAGTTTTGTGCGTGTTTGCCCTAAATTGTGGAGAAGTTGTGCTATGCGATTGTGCCCTGTATAGGTGGTTTGAGGAAATGGTTCGGGTGAGTTTAACTATTTGCTGTTAATTTATTGTTCTCAACTTTGAAGGGGAAGCTAATAACAGCAATGTGTAGTATATGTTAATGGTTGAAAGGTATGTGGATAGGTTTTAAATGGTGTGGTATGAAATAGGATATAGTGTGCTCTGTTTTTGTG
>JANTPZ010007390.1:0-13349 GCA_025593235.1 Vachellia pachyceras | reverse complement strand
TCATTCACCCACTTACAAAACGGGTATATTTGGAAATCATACATACATATTTATTACTTTTAATTCTTAATCATGCAATTCAGTTATTTAATCTTATTGGAGGGAGTAAATTAATTTCTTTTAGCATCTGTAAATTAATTATTTGACTCCAGCATTTGGATGCATTTATTTTCCCAACATCTCAACAAAAAACAAATTTGGTTAAATAAATACAGTGCATGTTTGGCAATCACATTTGCATAAATTCAGACAAAATTCATCTCACATATTTACATCAACTTGTGTGAAATCATTCTCCCAATGGATGCTCAAACACACACATAACAATCTTTATTCCTCCATCCTCTGTCTCTTGATCACTTTCAAGAAACGATTAACTTACCAACAAGATCCCGATGATTTGCTGAAGAGATGTTACATTAAACTAATCAATTATCACATAATTATTGTTGTGACTACTCAAATCATTCATTTTTCTTCAATCTTTCCCCCCTTTCGAACGAAAGGCAAAAGGGAATAACTAATTTTTCTTTTCAAGTCAAATCAACCACCTACACTAAAAAGATGGTGTCCATGAAGAACAAAATTAGAATGGTATCATCAGTCTTTGCAAGCCAATTAACCACCATTTTCTACATGTTCGCCAAGTTCCTTTTCCATCCACTCCAATTTTTTGAGTAAACCAGCAAAAGAACAATCTTCAGTTGCTGAACTCTAGATCAAGAAAAGCAAAGATTAGACAGAAAACGATGGGACTTGATGAGACAGCAAAATCCACAAGTTGAATCTTAAATTGTGATGAAGAAACACAAGTTGGTCAAATCATCAAACTGTTACCTGCAAGAAATCATCAATACTTAATATTCCAAAGGACAGAGGAATTTGATGCATTGACTGCATGAAACAGATCAGGAGGCACACTTGGAGATATTTTATGTGAATGCAACCTTGATCTCAGAATAGCCAGCAATTCTTTATGACGTGATTCCTTTCTCTTCAGCACTTGTACATAAGCATGAAGCCCAAGCCACTCAACTTCATCCTTCTCCAACCTCAGAATTGGCCGGAAGTTACAGAGAGGAGCCATTGAATGCATCCTTTTCTTTATGAGCCCGCACAGATAACTGGCAATGGATCATTAGAGAAAAGATAATTGACTAATGGGCTATAAAACCATGAATTGCTGAAGCTATGAAATGGCAATCATGACAAAAAAATGGTCTAAATACTCCCTCCGGTTTAAAATGTAAGGCGAAAATAATTGAATTACGCAACTCAAAAGTTGGTTAAAATTAGTTAAAGACAATAAATATGTAAAAAATGCAACTTATTTTCCTAAAACACCCTTATTTATGGAGAGGGTGAGTGGGAGAAAGACTGAGTGGAAGAAAATGAGAATGAATGAGAAAAAAAATACAAGAAAGACAATTTATTAGGGGTAAAAATGAAAAAACAAAACAAAACGCACTAAATGATGAGACAGGTTCAAACTTCACCTTATATAAAACCATACCCGTTCACAATTTTCCACCTTATATTTTGAAATGGAGTAGTATGAAACTACATACTTACCTGATAGATCTTTCAATACTTTTTAAACAATATCTCTTGTGAAGTTTGCAGATGATTGATAATTCACAGATGTAACAATGAAACTTCATCGCACATAACAAAAATGCTTGATAGACATTCAATCTGACAACAGCTGCTGAATTGATATTCAAATCAAAGAATATGGGATGACATTTAGGTCTCAAAAAGCCACAAAGCTTTTCCTGAAGGCTAAGGCCTGGTTTCCCTTGCCAGCAGACAGTAAGCGTTGAGCGCAAATGGTCCTTTAAGTACCTGTATGAATACGGAACCACTTAATTCAAACCAGGGAAGAACACAATATTCTTGAAGAGATATCTTGTCGACTAAGTAAAAATTATGTAAACATGATAACAATCAGATCGCCCATATTATATCAATACTCGATAAAAAAAAGGCAGAAGCTTTGCCAGACCTCATGAGAGATCAGAGAACAAAATTGAAAGACAAAAGAACGCAACTAGAAGGAAAATATATTCTACTTAGCAGAGAAGCCGTAGATCAACCATATAATTTATTAACAAGGGGAAAAAAATGACGAAATAGACTCCTGAAATCTTTAATTACTGGTTAAAAATAATTGGCATTTCATTTTATGAGTATGAACATTGAATCCTTGAAAAAACAAATATCTTCTAGAGAATCATAATGACAAAAATAGATGTTAAATGCTAATAACATAATCAAAACAAAAGCTCAGATGAAAATTAACTTTGTATAATCTGCCTGAACTTCCAAGGTGCTGCGATTAATAAGAAGACCACTCCAGCAAAGAAATGAAGTGCCATCTTCACCAACATGAACCCTCCTTCCTGAGGATCCTGACATCTGTCCAACATCGAAGTTGACTCCAAACTTTTTCTCATTCATGTAGCAGTTGTAATCACGAAATCCTCTTTGCAGCCTAGAGAAAAAGCCAGCCGCCTGCTTTTTTGAAGTTGAAATAAAAAGGATATCATCAATAAGCCGGATTAGCATATAACATGGGGAAGAGACTTCGCCATCATTGCTCATGTTCAGAGCACATTCTTCATTGCAACTGCCAGATTCAGTAGTTTTTTCGAGAAAAGGAAAGATCACATGCCTCTCCAAGTGTCCATAGTATAAGGAGCAAAGCAAAGATGACAAAATACCTCCTTGGGGAATACCAACACCTTGCAAGTAAAATTTTCCTTCTAGCTGCAGAATATTGTTCTTCACATGCTGCTTAAGATATGAATGGAGCACCTTATTTTCCACATGCTTGACAATCCCCTGTACTATTGGAAAATTTTATACTGAGCAAAGTTTTCTTTTTTCCATTTGACCAAAATTTCAATAGTTCTAATTGGGATGTTCAATGGCCACTATCACCACTTTAAAAGCAAAGCAATACAAATAAGATATTAATAAAATATACAGCTTTTCAGCAAGAATGCTGTCTTGCCTCCTTATTTCTATCAACAACACAGTTCAGCAGTTCTCAAGCAAACCAATAGGTCCCAACACACTGTTGCCATGAAAACACAGACAACAAGACATATAGGAGAACAAAATAGCAGAAAACGGAAGAATATTGGTCAAGAAGAAAGCACACAAGTATATATACAAAATCATAGAAAAAATGAAGGAGGGCTATTAGGTTTACGAGGCTCTAGTTCTGCTCGATTGTGCTGCAAGGTGTGCTTATTTAGTAAGCATTTGAAGTCCATCAGTTCCTCCAGTTTGTTAAGTGTTTTGAGTCATAGTCTGTGTTTCCTCTCTATCAGTATCTTTTGTAGCATGTGTGGTGAAATATTCTGTAGCAGCAGCATAATCATTCTGAGGACGGCGACCGTATTTCAGGGCTTTCTGGGTGCAACAGGGGTGCTGGGTTGGATCTTCTGAGTTGATATATTGTATAGAAGTATCCAGTGAATAGTCTGAACCCAAGCACCCCAGTAATCTAAATTTCAAAACTCAAGTTATTTGCTTGATTTAAGTTTGTTTTGTTTTGAGTTTCTCTGTTGGAGAACTTCAGTAGTTCCTTTGCCACACCCAACGGAAGTTTCTCTGTTGGAGAACTTCAGTGGTTCCTTTGACACACACCCAACGGAATTAAGCCATGAAATTAACACCTCCATTTTCTTAAGGATAATATATAGCCATGATACCAGCATGCACTCAAATTCACTTCCTTCTTATAATTGTAAATTAGCACAAGCAACCAAATTCAGCCAGAACCCTCTGAATGGACCCTTCTCAAACTAGCCAATTAATAGATGTGAAGAAAAAGCGCAGGATGTCATCACATAAATTCAAGATACAACTTGTATTGAGATCAGATGGGCATATTTCTTATTATAGCTTTGATCAAATGAGCAATAGACAAGTACCAATCTTCATAAACAAAGTCGAGTGAACCTATAGTTTTCAAATGAGCATTATGTTTATGTGATAAACGTTGATGAATATGCCAATTACAAACTAGCTTTTAGTTTCTCAGCAAATTTCTCAACCAAATTATTAGGAACATAAATTAACCTCAAAGTACTTTTAGTTTGAAAAATGTAAGCTTGTGCCTTACTCAACTAAACCAATCGAAACATCAAAATTGACGTCAAGAAATTTCCGAGGCAACATTATTAGACAGCAACTTAGGGGAAAAAATATAAAGAAACCTCCAAACTGTTACATGATGTAGTTGGTAGATAGTCTAGTCTTATTAAGAATTAGTTGAGTAAAAGGTTGTATTTATTACTCTCGGAATACTCTAAAGAAAACTAAAGTGTATAAATAGCCTTGTAATCTCGAGAATAAATCATCAGAAACATTTCTCCTCAACTTTTTATCATGGAATCAGAGCCTGGTTGGCTCAAATAACCCCTGATAGTTTCTGATCAAAATTTTCAAAACCTAAAACCCAGAAACCCTAAATCTCCCTCAAAGCTGCCTAGAGAAGCCCAGAATCTCCGTAGCTTCGTTGAAGACTTGTGTCCCCTCCGTCATGTTCAGAGGCCACCGATCGGTCAAACCTCGTCACTAGTGAGTTCCAGCAAGTCAAGCACTCCCACGAGGCGATCAACGATTTTGGACCAATCCCTATTCATCAGTGGATTTGACGGCTTTTTCGCCGCCAGTCAGGCTCACCCTACTCAAAATTTCATCCTTTCTCTATTATAAGCCATGGCAGAGGGGAAAAAAACTTCCAATGGTACTGGTTCTTCCACGATCAGCGTTATGGGTGGCTCTGGACACTGGCAGAGGTTTCCAGCATCTTATATGAATGGAACTAATTTTTAAAGCCCGTCTGAATTAAATGACAAATATTCTTCTACTACAGATACCTGTGCTTTGGGGTTCTCAGGTACTTCCTTTAATGCTCATCTGTTTTATTCTCATATGCTCTTAATGCGTCGGATAAGGACTTCCTTCACTCTTGGATCATTGATTCAGGAGCCATAGATGAGATGACTAATTCTACTAAACATTTCATTTCTTATAGCCCGTGTTCTAGTAATAGAAAGATTAGTGTGGCTGATAGATCTGTCATGACTGTGACCGATCAAGGAGATATTCTTCTAAGTTCTAACCTTGTTCTGAAAAATGCCTTACATGTTCATAAACGTTGTACTAGTCTTATTTCTGTCAAAAGGTTTGCTGCTGATTCTAATTGTTATGTATTCTTGTCTTCAACCCTTGATTTATTCAGGAGCAAAACACGAGTCAGGTGAATGAACTTGCTAAGGAGAAAGATAGCCTTTACTTTCTTGATGAACCTAGTGAAAGTGGTAGAGTTCAGAGATTATTATCATCCTCTTCCCAATCCAAAAATGTTAAGTTGAATGAGGAACAAATACGGCTTCATCATCCTTGTCTTGTTCATCCTCCTTTCAATATTCTCAAAAGTTTATTTCCTTCGTTGTTCAAGGATGTACCTATTTGCCATATTTGTGATTTTGCAAAACATAAATGTTCCTCATATCCTATTAGTAATAAAGGAACTTCTCCTTTCAATATTATTCACGGAGATATTGTTCCTAATGTTGTTGGGTCTCATTGGTTTGTGTCCTTCATTGATGATTGCACTTGTGTAACATGGATTTATCTGTTGAAACAAAATCTGATGTTAACTCAACTTTCCCTTCATATTATAATATGATCAAAACTCAGTTTGGAGTTGGAATAAAGAGGTTTCGTTCTGATAATGCAAAAGAATTTTACAACCACTCTTTATCCACATGTTTTATAAGCATGGGATTATACGAGTCATCTTGTGTCAACACTCCCAACAAAATTGGGTAGCTAAAAGGAAAAATAGTCACCTTCTTGCTGTTACAAGAACCCTGTTGTATCAAAATAAATGCCCAAAAATTATTGGGGAGAAGCTGTCCTAACTGCAACACATCTCATTAATTGACTGCTAACCTAGTTCTTGGTTCAAAAGTCGTATGGAGGTTCTCACTCAATTCTTTCCAGATTTCCATGTATTAAGTAGACTTATAACAAGAATATTTGGGTCCATTGCATTTGTTTATGTGCATTCGCAACAAAGAACCAAGCATGATCCTAGAGCTCTCAAATGTGTATTTGTTGGGTATTCCTCCACTCAAAGGGTAGAAATGTTACCATCCTCCTTCTAGAAAGTTCTTTGTTTTAGCTGATGCCACTGTTCCTGAATCCGAGTCTTACTTTAGTACTCCTTGTTGGTAGTTACCTGATTTTATGGAATTGTAATCTTTGACTTTATGATTCATTAGGGAGTTTGTTAGCTAATTTTTAAGAGGTAGTTTAGATTATATTTGTTACTATTTGTCTATATATATGAGTTGTATGCTTCACAAATAAATCAAGGAATTTTTTTAAGAGTTTCTTCATGGTATTAGAGCCAGGTTAGATTCTTATCCCTCTGATGGATTGCACGAGACGGTCCACTTCACTCATTTGTGCGTTATTCCAGTCCAGGTTGACTCAGTCGCACCTTCGTTCCACCGTCGATGTTGTGTGCCCAGTCAACCTGTCATTTTTCCAGAGAATGTCAGTCGCAGAAGGCTCCTCCATTCGTCCAGGTCCTTTTGCCCACACCTGCATCATTCAGATCGTGCCATCCAGTTTGACAGGTTTGTCCAGTTTCACTCCGGTTAATCCAGTTCACTCGCATCAGATCGTCGAGGTCCAGATCATGTTGCTGCAGCCCAGTTCGTCGCCCAGTCAACTCGTTCTCATCAGCTGCCATCGCGAGCTCAGTCATCGTCCTGGTTCTATCGCATGCCCAGCCAGCTCTGTCTTCATGCTTCCGTCACATGCCCAGCCAGCTCCATATTTATTTAAAAAAAATAAAAAAAGGAATTGCAGGTTGCTCGTCGTTCACTTGCCCCTTTTCCAGCTACTCCCAAGTCTGGCCGTCACTCCATTCCCAGGAGAATCTGACCTTGGTTTTAGGATCCCCCACTGAAGTTGATGTCGGGACCCAAGGCAAATTCATCTATCCTAGGTTTGTTCTAGTCTACTGTTCGTTGCTCCAGTCTATGTTGGATCAGCAGCACCTTCATCCCGCCGTCTACATTGTGCACCCAGTCAACATCCATGTGGTCTGTCGCCCAAATCTTGCTCCTCAGTCAGTCTTATCGCAGTCTCCTGCTATCTGTCTCATCGTTGTCCTCGCTCGCCGTCATCGTTGTTTCTTCATTCTCCATCATCAGGTAAAGTCATTCAATTCGTGATGTTCCGGTCCACTTCACCATCAACGCTGCTTCTTGGTCCAAGAGCATCGCTCGTCGTCTGCTCATCGTGCGTCCATCCGTGTGCTCGTGCATCACTCCCAAATCACGTTGTCCGGCCCACTTCTCGTCCGTGCCTCGCTCGTCATGCAGTCTCCGATCCAGTCTCGTCGACCGTTGCTGCAGCCCACTCCTCGTTCGTAGTCCAGTCACCATCCAAGGCTCACCGTCCAATCACCATTAATTCTAGGTTGCTCGTCGTCTTAGTACCCTTCGTGAAAGGAGCAGTCTGATTTTCCCTATTCTCGTCGCCTTCATAGCTCGACTCGTCGCCTTCATCGCCCAATTCACGTCATTGTTCATCTATGCTCGTGTGTTTCACCCAGTTTCCGTCATCGTGCTCGCTCAGTTTCGACCAAAGTGTGCATAGTCATTGGTTAAGGAAAAAAAGAACAGGAGTCCAGCGAGAATTAAAAAAAAATAAAATAAAATAATAAATAAATACTTCATTGGCAAGTTAGCATAATCAACATCTATGCTCCAACTTAAGGGGGGTGTTGGTAGTTAGTTGATTTTATGGGATCATAATCTTTGATTTTATGATTCATTAGGGAGTTTGTTAGCTAATTTTTAGGAGGTAGTTTAGATTCTATTTGTTCCTGTTTGTCTACATACATGAGTTGTATGCTTCACAAATAAATCAAGGAATTCTTTTAAGCGTTTCTTCACTCCTCTTCAAAAGGAGTCAATGATGGTCAGCGTAATGATCTCTTTCCAGGAGGCCTCCAAAATCTCATCCAATCCACCTTCGGAATCTCCATCAATTTTTACTCTACTCATCCAATACAAGTTTACTCTCGAAAGAAGGAATCTCGACCAATGCAAGTTCAATCATCAGAATCTATCACTGTTGAGACATCATAATTCTCCCCTGAACATATTGAGGTAACTCCATCTTCTTTTGATATTTCTAAGAGTCATGATGATGGGTACCTAAGTGGGATGGGGAACCCTACCCCAAAAGCTAGCTATTAAGATGGGAGAACCAACCCACTTAAATACCCCATTGAGCATCCTAGTCTACTCAATGTGGGACTTGGTATCCCATACTACCAAGTCTCCATCAATTGGCCCCCATGGAAAGCCGATGTCTCGGCGGCTGCACTCCACGGCACTTCACTCAACCGCCTGCCGATCAGAACCCTTCGTGGGTAGCCCTCTCTGGAGAGGTCGTAAGCCTGGCTCTAATACCAATTAATGGGTACCTAAGTAGGATGGGGAACCCTACCCCAAAAGCTAGCTATTGAAGTGAGAGAACCAACCTACTTAAATACCCCATTGAGCATCCCATTCTACTCAACGTGGGACTTAGTATCCCATACTACCAAGTCTCCATCAATTGGCCCCCCATGGAAAGCCGACATCTCGGCGACTGCACTCCACGGCACTTCACTCGGCCTCCTGCCGATCAGAACCCTCCGTGGGTAGCCCTCTCTGGAGAGGTCGTAAGCCTAGCTCTGATACCAATTGATGGGTACCTAAGTGAGATGGGGAACCCTACCCCAAAAGCTAACTATTGAGGTGGGAGAACCAACCCACTTAAATACCCCATTGAGCATCCCATTCTACTCAATGTGGGACTTGGTATCCCATACTGCCAAGTCTCCATCACATGATGTTTCTACTTATGATCCAAATACCTCTGATCTACCCATTGCCTTGAGAAAAAAGAGTTCAAAAGATCTACAGCAGGTTATTGTACCTTCCTTTGTTCAAATCTCATTACATGGAGAAGCAAGAAGCAGAATGTTATCTAGATCCAGCACTGAAGCAGTGTTTAGAGCCATGGCACTTGGAACTCATGAGTTATTGTGGATTAAAATTATTCTATGAGATCTGAAGATCGAATGGGAAGGTCCAATGAAACTCTATTGTGACAAGTCAGCTATCAACATAGCTCACAATCCAGTCTATCATGACAAGACAAAGCATGTTGAGATTGATCGACATTTTATCAAAGAGAAATTGGAAGGTGGTCTAAATGTACTCCATTTGTTCCTTCAAAAGATCAATTGGCAGATATTCTCACAAAGGGAATACCTAGAAGGCTAGCAAACACCTTCAGAACTCAGTGTCCAAGCTGGGAAGGGGATAATATCCACTCTCCAGCTTGAGGGAGTATTTATTACTCTAGGAATACTAGAGAAAACTACAGTGTATAAATAGCTTTGTAATCTTGAGCATAAATCATCAGAAATATTTCTCCTCAACTTTTATCACAATGCAATCAATACATGAGAAAAGCCACAATCAGGACTGAAAGTATACAGCGTTGAAATTTAAGTAAACATTCCAGTATGACATGACCGCATGTGGACAGTGAAGGAACAATGAAAAAACATCAGTGTAATAGAATCAGAGAATTCTCTCATACAATAGATAGGAATTTCAAAGATGATACCTTATTAACAAAGATGGTGTGTCTGGAACAGGATGAAGCTGGTGACATGAAGCTTTCACAGCCAATGCTCATATCTTCGTCAAGCACGCTAAAGAGCTTGTGAACCCACACTGATTTCTTAGTGCAAACAACTTGATCATACTGTTTAAGAAAATATTCACGTTTAGGTAGAACATCACTTATAACACTCAGCAGCTTGTCCTGATCAACAGAATCAAATGCCTTTAATACATCAGAAGTGACAATATAAAAATCAGGCATGGTTTTTGATCCCTCCTTCAGGCCAATAAAAAATTGGCCTAATTTTTTATAAACATCATTGTAATCAAAAACTGATGAACCTAGCTTCTCAGGTTCCTTGAATTGTATATCCTTCAGAATAATATGGGCATCACGAAGAACAGAATTTACAGATCGATAATAATCAAATTTATTTTTACAAGGATTTTCTTTTCTAAACTTTCTAAAAGACTGAACTTTTCTGGAAGATGTGCGGACTGGCATTCTAGAAGAACCACTAAGGTTAGCCACCATCCTTACTCCATTCTCTTTTGGTCTAAGTCTGAGCTTGGAAAATCCAAATAATCTGCCTCTGAGAATACTCCTGACAGCCACTTCATCCAGGTAACTGTATCTCTGATTGTTCAAGCATGCAATCGTGTTACTTGTCAACTTCTCCCATATTGGTTTACGATAATAGTATACATCCTGTTTCCCATGCTCACTTTCAGTAACATAAAAGTTTGCTTGAACCAAAGGCACAACCAGAGAAGAGAAATACCAAAAGATCCACCTTTCTAGAAGCTTGCGTTTGATAACATGCAGAGTATTTTTCCAATTTTTAAAGCTGTCAGGCAGACCAAGATTACACCCTTCTATATGTTTTGGATTCTGAGCATTCGTGAAATATTTGGTTGATAGGCATGGAAATGTTGATGTTTTTAATTTATGCATACATAGCTTCAAAGGGAACTTTTCAAACCTCCTCAGGCGTATAAACCTGGAAATGGTTTTAGTCATTATCCTCCAATGAGAAGGATCGCCTAACAATTCTGGGGGTAGTATACTTCTAGAGACAGCCCAGATGTAAGACACCACCTGACTTCTTGAGCAAGAAGACTTAACAGCTTCATTCTGTGAATCAATGGCTTCAATAGAAGCCAAACACTGATTTCTATCAAAACCATGCAATTTATTTTGTCCATTGGTCTTTGAAACATTGCCCTGTAAGGGGGTAAAAAAGAATTACTCAGAAATGTATCATATATAACACTATGAAAGATTTTTTTACTGGGTTGGATAGGGTTCCCTTGAAAACTAATCTCAACTAGCTTGTGTTCCCCTGCGCTTCAAATACAACTTCATAAAAGTAAAATTAAATGGACAATATTTAATGTAATAAACAATCAACACAACTAAACAAAGGTTTTTCTACTAAAGCAAACAACATCCAACTCACATTTCTCCTTTATGATATAGCTTTATTCATATTACCAGACAAGATATACTAAGATTTTTTTTATACTGAATACAATTAGTCCATGATGCATATATTACTCATGGAATTTTTGTAAGGAATGATAAGTTAAATGAGTGATGCTACTCCTTATTCCTTTCTCAAATACAAAAAACTAATTATGTGGTGTTAAATAAATCTATTTGTTTTTCTTGTTGAATGTATGTTGCTTTCAAAGTGGGGAAGAAGAAATTAAACGCTAGTAGCGAAACCCAGGAAGATGGAGAGAAATGAGCCGGTGGGAAGCCCAATGCTTCACTGCTGTATCGATATCGGCTTGCCCTAAGCTGGAGAAGGCAATAGTATAGAAATGTGTGCAACCAGCTTGTGAAAAGTGAAATGTGAGGGAAGCCGATAGTTAGCCATTTTGTTGGATTGGCCTGCTGGAACAGTATTATATCATACATTGAGACTTGTTTATAAATACAGTCCATTGCTTGAAACGCATAATAAAATAGACAATGCAATTGAAATAGTTAAGATATGATTAACAATTTAGGGACATCAAGAAGATTAAGGAAGCATTAGCCTGAAGTGCTCCTAGATGGTATTTTTCGTGTTAGTGTCCATCACATCCATGAGCTCTTCAATTACAGTGTACTGTGTAAAAAATCCAGCAACTTAAAATATTCCTTTTTTCCACCTCTTGATTGCATTAATTTATTGTTGGTTGATATACCCAGCAGTTAGTTTTTTCCTCTATATGACTTGATGCATAGACGCTGTATTAGCGTGAGTGCACGTGTGTTTCTCTGATTCTATATTTCAGAGGTTTTCCATTCTTTCAAGATTCATAATATTTGAAGGTACCATTTTCCTGTATGGACTTGATGTTGCGTTCTAATGTGGTGATTGTGACCATGGCCACACCGTTAGCTTTCTGTCACAGAAAATTGTAGCCAAAGCTCTTGGTACAACTTAATGTGTCCCAACGAGTGGAGATCCCAAGAGCTGCATATTGCTCACTTCACAGTAGCAAGAGTTGTGCATTGTGGGCTACAGTCGGGGAGCAACCCAAGTAGAAAAATCTAAGGTTATCAAAATCACATGTTTATGTAAACTCACAAGGGAGTTAAACTCAGAACGTAGACTCCTATAGTAAACTTCATAAGAGTGTATGCTTATTAATAAATACAAATGATTATATAATTAAAATATAAGATATGGCAACAACTTTATCAATACACGGCCGTTAAGTTTTACAAAACTATACTTTGTTTAGTTTCCTCTCCCCCTTCATTTTCCCCCAACTTTGTCTAGCCTCATTCTCAACTGAAAATCTGAAATATATATCTAGCTTGAGAAACCTAGTTACACTGTTTATCTCAGTTGAAATTGATATCCTGTTTGGGGTGATTGTCCTCTTATAACCATAATTAAAAGTAATGACAAATTAATTCTGATTGAAGCTGATTGGCCTTTTTAACCCATAATTTTAACAACTTTTGATTTGCAAATCAAATCAACTTTGTTACGTAATATTGCTCCAAACAAGTTGTATGTAAGAATTTATTCATAAGCCAATCAATTCCACTTTTTAGTTGTTCAAAAGCATACCGTCAAAGGGTCAGGAAAAAAAAATTAAGGGGCAAAAAGAACTTTCAAGATGAAAAATAACTTAATTCTAAGAGATATCTTAAAATCACTTAAGACAGTTTTTCAAGCAAATAAAATCCCAAACTCCACTGTTTGAAAATCTCAAAAATTTGTCCAGTTACCAACTTGAGCAAAGAATTCACGTGAAACAAGAGAAGTCTTGCTAAGCACAACCTCATCAACCAAATGGAAATATATCAAAACAACCAACATATTCCAAACTCAATAATCTTAATGAAATTAAGAACCTGAAGAGGGAAGCTAGATGGAACAGCACAATGCTTCTCCAGGAGTTTTTCATATTGGCAACATTGGCTCCTGCGTATGACATGCTTAAGCCACCTAACAAGGGAGTGATAACTGCACACATAACAAATATGACACATTACAATAATATTCTTCTGACAGGAGCTCAAGGCATTGTAATTGAGACAAGCTTTTCTTGCTAGTCCTTCATTTGTTCCACAGTTCATCTGGGTATCACTATAGTAAGCAACAATGGAGGACA
>JANTPZ010007388.1:0-10455 GCA_025593235.1 Vachellia pachyceras | reverse complement strand
TTGTTTTCAGCGGATTTTTAGCCAACATTCGCAAGAAAATCTGCAGGAATAGGACATTTTTTTGTAGTGATGAATGCATACGTATCATCATGCATTCCTTGCTGGACACCCTATATTGTACGATTTAAAACAAGGGTTGAGCCTTTCAAAATCATTGGGGCATAGTTTAAGCATCAAGCAACACATTAACAAATTCCAAAACAAAGCCAACAGCCAGGCACAAGTTTCAACAACAAAACACAGACGAGTTGCCTCTGGTTTCTTGTTTAAGCTCTCTCTTTTCCTTCCTCACTAAACTAGACAGCAACCAGACTCAAAACAGGGACCTTTTTGTTTCCAAAACATTTCCTTTCCTCGCTCCCAATAATCCCGAGAAGAATGACAGCAAACAGGGACCTTTCATTTCAAAGAGAACCAACAACGTTCTCTTTATTCTCTTAGCTTAAAACTACGCTGTCTTGCTCTGTTTTGCTATCCACACACACACACACAGAGCAAGCCACAAATGTATTGACTCTTAGACAAGCAAACGGACCTCTATTTTTCTGTACCAAGGCAGAACACGATGCACACACTCACACAATCAGATTCCATTCGTTTTCAGCAAGGAATGACTCATTTCAACCAGCAAACCCACCAAGAACACAAGCCCAAAACGTGTTAAATATTTCAGGTTCAAGAGTACCCATTTACTCACAGATTCACACCATTTCAGCCAAGAAAATCGAATCTAAAGAGGTTTAGAACTCACCTAGGCTGCTGGAAATGAGATGGACCAATGCTCTCCTTCTTCCTTACTGCTGTTGCACTTCTTGCTTCCGTTCGGTTTCTCACGTGCTTGCTGGTGTTTCTGGAAGGATTGGAGCTGCTGGCCCAAATGGGAGAGAAATCAAAGGGTAGGCAGACGGATGATTTAATGAAGAATGGGGAAAGCACGTGCGGTGAGGAGAGGACTTTATAAGTGTGGAGTTACAAATTTTCCCTTCAAGTTTATCCTATTTACAAAGCTGATTTGTCACCTTCTAGAGGAACCAAAATCCTCACCATTCCTAGCTTGACAAGTGGCACTCTCTTGTCTATTTAAAATAATAAGAAGCTCCTATGTTATATCAGTATACTTTATACCGCAATAAATTCCTATTTTACAATTTCAGTGTCTTGGACACTCAAATTATTTTTTATCCATGCCATAATATATTCTTCTCCTTTTTTTCTTCCAATAGTAGTCCTCATCTCAATTTATTTACTCTCATAGGCATTTATTTGAAATTTTTCCAATTAAAGATCCTGATCAGCTTAATTAGCTCTTAAATTCCGTTAATCTTTGGCTTGGGGTATTTTGGGAATGAAATCACTTTTAAAATGTCTTATAATTCCCAGAATATATTATCCTTATTTTTCCTGAATTTTCCTAAGCTCCAAACTATTTTTCAATAATTAATTTTGACTAATTCCCCTTAATTAGTCAATATTTCAAGGTCACCGAAAATTCCATAATAATTATTTCCCATCAAATTTTGAATTTTTGAGTCTGGTGCACTTCCCACTGGACTTTTCTCTATTTAATAAAATTATCTTGTATTTTTGAAATTTTCGAGTATGTTTTCCAAAATTACACAATTGGCCCGAACTTTTTGAAATTACACTTTTACCCAAATGTTACCCTTACTTCACATCTTGGCTAAATTTCTTCCTTCATTTAATTTAGCCCTTAAATAAAAATTCGTGGTGTGACACTGTCTCTCCTAATTAATACAAACCCAATCCTCTCAGTTTAGTTTATTTTCAGCACCCATTTCTTTTCTTCTCCTTTGTAAATACACATTCTAAAAAGGTACGAGATATGCCGCATTTAGGAATATGCGTATGTTATAGGAGGAAATAAATTGAAAGTTGGTCGATACGATGGAATGTTCGATTGTAAAGCATGTGTTGTGAGAAATGGTGGGTTATGAGTGGTCCCATTTGTCGAGATGAGAGAACGGTGGGTTATTGCAGAGCGCGTTTGACATATCCCTAATATCGTCATGGTCCCTAGTGCGCGTTTGACTTCTCCACGAATGTGATGAACTAAATTGTAAAATGGTTAATATAGTAGGAAATGGGTTTGTTAAAATTCAAAAAGTGAGTGACTAAATCAAAACTATAAAAAATGAGTTGATGAAATCAAAATATAAGAATTGAGTTAATTAAAATAGAGAGAAAGTGTTATAAAAACAATTTTTTTAATAAAAAGTTAAAATCCAATCGTTAGAGCAGAACATGACAAAGATTCAAAAGAGTAAAAGTCTCCAAAAAAATCATCAATAATAAAATGAGATTTTTTTAATATTTTAATACATTAGTTCATATAATTCATTTAAAAAATTATAAAAAATTTCAACAAGTTTTTTTTGTTACAAAATTTTTAGGCAGGGGTTGGGCTCACCCACAAGTCAAGGGCAGGCGAAATCTCCCTTCCTCTTAAGTCATACCAATGTTGGGCTGGGTGAGCTGTCAATTACCCTCAGGCGTTTACCTAAGCACCCAGGAGCTAGAATGCCTCTCCAAGCGTCACGACTGGAGCCACAACAAAGTGACATTTCCGGATATCGAACTATTTCCCTTTGATGAAAGTGTCCAATACCTTCTCTTGTTGAACCCACGGACGATGGGTAAAATTTAAACAAGTTGACAGAATTTATCGTTACCTGCATCTCGGGCCAAATGGGAGGTCTATTAACTTACCAAAGTCACAATGTTACGTTTTCATATCCGAACAAGAACATGATTACCAAATTTTCTTACATTCCTTCCTTCATCTCAATATTAACGTGCCTTCTTCTGCATCGTTCACGACTCTCATCAGCACCTTGAGGTCTGCCATCAATCCCGACCAGTGAGTGCAAGTCTTGTCTACAGTTCCTTCCTTCGCATTCCTGAGTAGGAGAGGCCATGGACCCCACTGCCGAGTGCATATTGATGGATGGGTTTGGCATGTGAGGAAATTAGTACAGAATGTTTTGTTACCAAAACAGATTATGGATTTATTTGTGATGTCGTACGTTCACATAAATTAAGATAAAACTTCTATATATATTTATTCCATAGAACGAAAATCATGTTGAAAAGTAGATTCTATCGCTAATTTAAACGAACCCATAGTCTATTTACTAAAAAAAATAAAGATAATCCAAACCAAATTCAGTGAGAAAATATAAATAAAATGAGGAAGAATTACTGCATCGTTCTATGCCGGCGATTCCTGTGATTCAAGGTTAGATGGGTTCATGCACTAATCCGGCTGGATCTGTCATGACTCGAATCCAAAAGCCACAGTTTCCCCTTTTTTTCGTTTTTTACTTCTTGATAAGAGGGATTTGCCGTGCAATGAAAGTCTATAAATATCCATAATCACATATCCATATTTACCTACTGTTTATGCCGCAAGTTGCAAGGAACCACCCATCCGATTTGTTCTCCAAACAAGAAAAGGAAGAGATGTATAATATTAAGTTAAAATTAAATCTTAGATTATTCTTATTTAAAGTTTAAATATATACCATCATATTTATCAAGTTTTGTTTTCTAGGTCCAATGAACTGGAATGTCAAAGCCAAGTGCAGAGGAAAATCTATAGTAGGACAAGAGAACAATAATGAAAAAAATGTTGAAGTTGGGGATGAGGAGGAAGAGGATATCACATTGTTAATGCAAGATGATGATGAATTGAGTGACATTGATCTTGGAAAGAATGATAACGATTAATTACATGTTTAGTATTTTAGTCTTTTTAAGTTAGAATTCGGAAGTGCATAAGTAATTTTAGAATTTTAGTGATTTTCAGTTGACCTTAGAGATTATTTAATTTATTTACTCTTCAAATAATAAGTTTTATGAATTTATGAAATATAATTTTTCATGTGATGTCTTTTATGTAAAAAAAATTTTACATTTATGTCATTCTTAATAAATGATTATTAATCTTATAATTCACGATTCTAAAAATAGATTTCTAATTCACAATTTGTATCCCGATTTAATAACATTGTTTTCATTTACATGTTTTGTAAGGTCGTTTCATAATATACCACCATCCAAGCTCAAACACTACCATCACCACTGTCCAAACTCAAACATTACCATCACCGAAACTCAAAAATAACCATCAATATGTATGTGTTTGAGAATTCTGTTTGGAGAAAGGAGTTTATAAATTCTGAGGTATTTTGTGGATTCCAATATGGTTTTACGGATTTCAAGATAGTTTTTACATATTTCAATATGGTTTTATCTTGTCTTGCATATACTGTTGGGAAAACGGTGTTCCAAACAACCATCAATATCAGCCAAACTCAAACACTACCATCACCCAAACTCAAAAATACTATCATGCTGTAAAAGAAAAACAATAGCTTGTTACGATTAATAGATATAACTAGGACATGATGGAGGATAGATGTGTGTGAGAGAGAGAGAGAGAGAGAGAGAGAGAGAGAGAGTGTGTGTGTGTGTGTGTTCGTTCTTGGGGTTCATTTGAATTAATAGATATAACTAGGATAAAGCCATAAATGCGTGTAACGTGTGTCCCCTTCTCTTTGGGCTGGGGATTTTTTTAATATATGGAAGGAAATTAACTATTGAAAAATTAAATGCAACTGCAGATTATTATTATTATTATTCTTTCATATGAAAGGGATTATTTTTGTTAAAAAATGATAGATATATGTTCACAAAAAGTGAAAAGAAAAAAAAGGCAACGCTCTTGCACTAGTCCTAATATCCCCCCAACGGTCCCTAATAATATTCATACGTCCCTAACAATGTTTTAAATTTGAAGAAGTAAACTCATGCTTTGAAGAAACAGGAAGCCGAAGATGTTGCATATCTGAGCGCAGAAATAAAGGCGCACATAACCTCATCAAAAAGCCCAACTAAAAGCTGGGCTAAGAATGCGAGAGACAACAAGCACATCAAACAAAGAACACAATTGTATAAAAAATAAATAAATGTCAAAAGCTGGGCTATGAAAATTTAAAATTATTGATTTTATATAATATCAAAATTTAAAAGGTATAACATATAAGAAAGTTTAAAAATTTGAGTATGTATCAGAATTATTTAAATTTGCTGGTTATATAATTTTTTGGCACATATATATAATATGTGTGAATATTCCGATCAGTGGATTTAAGAAGGAATCTTCCCTGGCCACTTGAAATACTGCACAAGAAGGAATATTCCCTGTGTTTACCACTTTTTCCCTTGCGACAAACAAGTTACTTGATTGCTTAGGACAAATGTAAATAATTTAGGGCTTGTGTGGCTTCCAATCCTAAAATCTAGATTTGATTTCAAAATATAGATTTTACCTTAAAATCTAGGCTGTGTCCAAATACTCATATTTTTTCAGAAAATCTATTTTGGATACAAAACCTCGATTTGAAACCTGGATCTTTGAAAAGTTATTTTATTATCAAATCACACCCTCTCTCCCTAATAAATTTTCTCTTTCCTACTTTTTATTTCTTTCTCTTTCCTACCTACTTTTTGCCTCAAACTTCGTAAAAGTTAATAACTTCCCAAACACAATCTTTTAAAACCACCTAGGTTTTGAAAGAGCGTATGACTTGACAAGAAAATAGCTTTTTCCAAAACATAGGTTTCAAATCGAAGTTTTGCATCCAAAATAGCTTTTCTGAAAAATGTGAGTACTTAAACAAAACCTTGATTTTGAAATCAAATCTAGGTTTTCGGGAAGAGAAGGAAAACAAGCTCTAAGTCATACAATGCTCAAATCTAATTCATGAATAGTCTTTTTCATTCCAAGGAATAATGAAGCCCTCAATTAAATTACATTCAGAGTATACTCAGTAAAGAGACTGCTTTCTGTTCCTTCCATTGCAGTAGCCTGAAAGTTCTTGAGAGATGAAGAAAAGAATACAAGTGAGTGACTTGAACATTAAAATTGAGATATTTAGTATTAATTAATTGATTATTCTGTGAAATATAATATACCTCCATGAGAAGGTCAAGTTCAGCCTCAGGTAATATGCAGGCGTCTTTTTCTCTTCTAGCAAGAGTCAAAAGGTCTAAAGGGAATTAAGAAAAAGTGTTGTTAATAATATATACATGCATGCAGGTTAATTAATTAATTAATACCTGTTTAAGGTTTAAAAAGGTAATTTTTTTAGGCTACATTAAATTACCGTATATAGTCCCAACCCCTTGACATGTGGCAGAAAGTCGAAGGTTTCCTTCACGGTCATTTCTCCGACATGAACATCATTTTGATGGATTGGGCACATGAATTTGTTTCAATTGCATGCTCCTTCTCTCTCTCTCTCTCTCTCTGTAAATGTCTCTCCTTGCTTTGAAGAAACATGAAGGCGACGATGTAGCATATATGAGCGCAGAACAAAAACAGCGGAAATAAACACACACATAACCTCATCAAGAATCCCAAATAAAAGCTGGGCTGGCAACACAGAGAGACAGCAATCAGGGCAAACAAAGAACACAATTGTATCAAAAACAAATAAATATATGACGAAAATTTAAAATTATTGATTTTATATAATATCAAAATTTAATAAGTATAACATATAAGCAAGTTTGAAAATTTGAGTATGTATCAGAATTATTTAAATTTGTTGGTTATATAATTTTTTGGCACATACACATATATATAATATGTGTAAATAGTTCTTTTATTAAGAAGTAATATATATATATATATATATAATATGCGTGGATAGTTATTTTGCTAAGAGAAAGTTCAATAGTCAAACTTAACGGTCAAATAATTGTTTGGGTGGATGTTACGGACCACACAGGAGACAGGGCAGAAGAGCATAAGGCCCAAACCAAGGATGGTTCTGGAAGTAGCAGGCGTGATAGGAGAGACGTGGAAACTGAGAGAATAAATAGGAGTGCATGGGTTAGGAGAACGTACAGATTATATGATGTAACTGTCTTTCTTCCCCCCTCCTCCCTTCCTCTAGGACCCTCGTGGTATTTCCCTTTCTGTTACTTCCTTACAATTCTGTTACCCTAGCGCTGTGACTCTCACATCGCCGATCACTGAAACCATTGCTGAGCTGAAGCATAATGGAATATTATTCAGTATCTGTGCCATCATCCCTTACTTTCGGCATTGTTCTTTCGTGATCATAACAAATGGTGCTTTCATTGAGAGTCAAAGAAATGGCCGACGTAACCCAATTTAAAGGCCTGCAAGCTGACTTCAAACAGCCAAGTGAACAAGTGAAGCAGAGGAATACATCCACAGATGAGAAAATTATAAAGATGGAACACAGTATAGGCACGAGACTGGATAGGATTGCAGCAACTATTGAGGCACTCGCTCGAGTACGATATCCTCCATCTTCTCAAAGTCTCCAACCCCAGGGTCCGACACCAGCTCCTGATCACAAAAGTTAGGCTGATGAGGCGGAAGAAGAAGTTCCAGGAGATTGAGTGACTCCACCGCGAGTATGCCGACAATGTCATCGTTTAACGTTGGCGAACTAGTAATCGACGAGAAAAAGAAGAGTCCTAAGGTTTTGGATGAACCTGATTATTCCAGTATCTAAGCGGTTACATAGGGCGATACTCTGTATACTTCGACGAGTACATTTGAAGATTTAAATCTACCTCCAGAGTTGCTAAATGGATTGTATGTTGAGAAGAAGTTCCAGAAGCCTAGCAAAATTCGAGCTATCAGTTTGCCGATGATTTTGATCCCTCCTCACAAGGATTTGATAGCTCAGGCACATAATGGATCTGGCAAGACAACTTGCTTTGTGCTTAGGATGCTGATTCGTGTTAATCCTAAGGTGCAAGCCCCTCGGGCCCTTTGCATTTGTCCAACAAGAGAATTGGCCATTCAGAATATGGAAGTTCTTCGAAAGATGGGAAGGTACACAGGGATTGGTTCTGAACGTGCCATTCCCACAGACAGCTGAGATTCTATTCCAATATCGAAGCGACCACCCATAATGGCTCAAGTAGAGATTTGGACTCTTAATCCACTCCTTATCTGTTTTTCTATCCTTTTTGTTTATCATGATTTGGCACACCATGAGGGCATTATTCATGGATTGACATTTGATCCGGGTACTCCTTTCCCCTTACTCTATTATTGAAGTGCAATAATCTATACTCACTCGATGGTTCAAGTGAGGGTTTGTCTACTGGATCTAGAGAATTCAATGGATATGGAATTAATTGCAGCAGGGGTATCATTAAGCGGTGGGCGTTTAATAGCTGGACTATTCATTTAAAAAATGGACATGGGGCCCTTTCGCATTGAATAGAAATGTGAGAACCCCACTGATATCCCCTATAGTCCTTTACCACTGATGACCGAGATGGGGGGACCGCTCATAAAACCAACAGCAATTCTAGACGCTTGTATGGTCCGACGACAAAAGCAGTGGGTGCCACAGGTGCTTGTTCAATGGGAAGACCATGGTGAACCCGACGTGAACATAACAATACCTAATGTCAAATCCACTGTCCAGAGCCTCTTACATATGGTGGATTCAAATCCCGTTGTTGAATAGGTCCCCGATTTCTTCTGTTTGTCCATGGTTGATGTGGGAAAGGAATTTGATATTCCTTCTTATTTCTTTCTGACCACAAACGCAGGAATTCTGGGTACTATGTTCTCCCTTCAGAAACAAAAAAATGGTGATGAGTTCAGTGATTCTGGTCCTGACTTTTCAATTCCAGGTTTCTCCAATCTAGTTCGTTCCAGGGTTTTGCCTAATGCTTTTTATAGTAAAAATGGGGGATATTTTGCTTACTATAAGCTGAATCATAATTCCAAAAAGACAAGAAGGATTATTGTGAATAGCTTCTCAGAATTGGAACAGTATGCGATTGATAATATACTTAAGGATGAGAAAATCCCTCCAAGTTATACTGTTGGTCCTGTGATTGAGCTCAAGGGTCAGCCAAACGCCAATTTGGACCAAGTTCAACATGACAAGATAACAAAGCAGCTTAATGATCAACCACCTTCCTCAGTTTTGTTTCTTTGCTTTGGAAGCTTAGGAAGCTTAAGTCCATCTCAAACGAGAGAGTTAGCTAAAGGGCTTAAGAATAGTGGGGTTAGATTCTTGTGGGTTATGCGCTCACTACAAACAGAAGGTTTCTTAATGATGTGTGGGTAGGCTTTGTAATATCCGCATTTCTGTAGCTTGAACTAAAGGCTAGACCGGTAAATTATATGATAATCTAAGGCCCATAAATAAGAAAAAATATAGAGAAAAATGCCTAAAAGAAATAAAGATCTAAGTCTCAAAGTGTCACCAAATAATAAGGATATTTTGGGAATTTAGTCAAAAATCAACCCAAGAGTCAAAGTTGAACAAAAAGTCAAAGTTGACCAAAAATGTCAAAAGTCAACTAAGGATAAGGTTGGAATTAAGAAAGAGTAGAAAAAGTGATGGCATTTTGGAAATTATGGTAAAAGTAGAAAAGGTAGTGGCATTTTCGTAAATAAGTGGAAAATAAAGGATTTTGGAGCTAAGGACGACTGAGAAATAATTATTTGAGGTAGCAGAAGTCCTTAAATGCTGGAGACCAGAACTAATAAAAGTTTAGTGGGGTTATAAAGTAATTAATAAAATTATGACCCGGTATCCGATGCGGGCAGTTTCGCTGTACGGAGACCAACAGTGCCTGAAAAGCCCGAAAAAAGTATTTTCTTATAAAATTAATTATGTAAAATTCGGGAATAATTTTGAGGAACGGACAAGAGCTTGAGAATCAGGGAAAAATATAGAATTTTTTCATGTCCTTAAGTCAAATTGGCCTCCGGAAGCTCGTTTTACGGTGTTGCACGCAAATCGAGGAATCCTGACGAGTTACGAGGGAAGCCCGGAGATGCTATGGACTAGGACATGATGCCAACTAGGCAAGGAGGCCTAGGGGATGGTGCCACATGAAAGATAAAGTCTCCGGAAAAGTAAAAAGGTAGTTACCCGCGTAAAGGATACTTTACGGAAATGCGTGGCACCGGATCATTTAACTGGACTAGGCAAAGGCCCAACCAGCAAAAACTGACAGCTAGGGGTCTGGAAAGTTGCATTTTCAGCTAGGAAGAGGAGGGGTGATGTGGCTTATTATGGATCAAGTATTTGCTACTTGGTCCCCAAGTTTGAATATGCTACACACAAATCACTAGGGACACATTAAACTAGGAAAAACTCTCTCTTCCTCTCCCATTTTCATGCCACCCTCTCTCTCTCTTACCTTCAGATTTTTCTCCTCCTTCTCTCTAGAAATCTCTCCCTCCCCAAGCAAGAAGAAGAGCTCCAAGCTTCCATAACTCTAGGTAAAGGTTTCTACCAACCAAATCTTCCTCTTTTCTTGAGTCTTGTGACTTCCACTACCTTTCTCTTGAGTTGTTCCATGAATGAGCCCCTCTTTTGGAAGAGGAAGGCTAGGATTTCAAGAGTTGAAAAT
>JANTPZ010007387.1:0-12588 GCA_025593235.1 Vachellia pachyceras | reverse complement strand
TTCGCACCAACCCCATCCTCATCGGTTTCATCGGGCTTAGCCAGCCTCGGCCTCGGCTTCGGCTTCGGCCCACGACAGCCCCACATAGGCCCCACCGGACTGATGGTAGGCCCACCACCGGCCGGCTACCATCTTCAACAGCATCAGCAGCAGCAACCACCACAGATGTTTCAGCAGCAAAACCTGGCATTCCACGGTAGTAACACAGAAGCTGGAGATCATCATAGCAGGTTTCTTCAGAGACTAAACAGTAACAGTAATAATAATATTAGTAGTAGTAACAATCCAAGAGCTTCAAATAATGCTACTGATCTTGGTGTTGGTGGGTTTGTTATGGATCATGGAAGCTTAGGTCGATTCTTCCCAAGTAACTCTTGAAGAAGAGATCATTAGTATTGTTGATTCTTCTCTCTGATGAGAGAAAATTGAAGAAGAAGAAGGAGAAGAAGATGGGATTTACTGTTGAGGAACCCTAAAAAAGGTGAGATCGTCTTGCTCAATGGGAACAAGGGGAAGGCATTTTGCTTCGATGTTGATGGATGAGAGTGACATAAAGCAGACAATTAGGTGCTAACTCAGTGAGAATTGTTGACCAACCTCTGTAAAATATTATTATTTATAGTGCACATTTCTTTTTCTTCTTTTTATTTTTTTATCTTTCATTTTTATTGGCTTCTTCTTTTTTTTTTTACTTGGAGAAATTGCGGGCTATGCTTCTAGAAGATAACTTTATTGTAAAGGTGTTGTTTTACTTTTTTTTATTGCTTTAAATGTATACATTAATAATCAAATATAATTTAGGACTGGTATTATGCTTAAAATCCAATTATTATATAATCATAATTGTACTTAAATTTTATGGGAAAACCATTTTTTATGCATATCTTATTTCCTTCAATTTTTTTTATTTAGTTTCTTCTTCTTCTTCTTAAATCTCTTAATTTTACTCATTTAGTATTATTAGTCTATTTAATTTTACTCTGTCAACAGTGTTAATATAATAGAATTAAAAAATTTTAATTGGATGAGAAATACATATGAATACCAAATTTACAAATTAAGACGTTTTCATATAAATCATGCTTCATTGGTAGGCGGGTTTTGACGCTTTAATATTTCACAAACAATAAAACTTATAGGTTTTGTATTTTATTAGAACATCTTTTGCATTACATATAGTGAATAAATAAATTATATTATGAATTTATGAATAATTGGATTTATTGCAATTTTTTATTATATATTATATAAATTTTTTGAATTATATAAATAAAGAAATCTACGTACAGAGAGTGTGAAAAATAAATTGTACCACTTATACCTTATAAACAATATAACTACTGTAAAATGTTATTTTGTATAGGTAAATTTTTTATCTTATTTAGTAAATCCTTGTTTTTTTTATAAAGTTAATCAAATAAATTATACTATTTACAATTTATGATTAATGAGAATTGTCATATATTTTCTACTTATTTTTCTGTAAAATATTAGTTTTTGGAGATTTGTTTGGAATAAAGAGCTAACTTTCATATCATAAAAAAAAAAGAGGTACCTTTCACACATGTAAAATGCTGAAGAGATATTGGGCAAAAAAGGAAAAAAAACTGAAGAGATAAATAATAATTGAGGGGAAATAAATAAAGAGTATATGTTAAGTATTCATAATAAGCTGTTTTACGTAAGTTGACTTGGTTCCTCTTGGATCTCTATTCGTAAAAATTATGATGGGCCTTATGACTTTTAGAGCAGCCCATAATTATTCTCACAAATAAAAATGTAAGAAATAATAATATTAATAATTTTTTAAAGAAAATTATTAAACGGGAGAATTATCTAGAAGTCCCAAGTAAATGAATGTGTTACAAAATGGTCCCAAGAGGTTGTTAATGACAAGTCGAGAAGCACAATTTACAAGTGAAGCAGCTACCATTTACAACCTCTTGAGACCATTTTGTAACGCATTCCCTTATTTGGGACCTCTGGGTAATTCTCTCATTATTAAACCCGTGATAAGTTTGGTTGGTAGTGATTATCTTGTGAGTTGTTTGGTAAGGAAGGGAGGAAAAAAAATTTTTAGTTGGATTTTAAATAGTTGGTGAAGTGGGGTTAATAATTTTAAATTAATTTTTCTTGTTCTTTTTATTACATCTTTTTATTAAAATTTTATACCCCATCTTTTCCAATTTTTTAAAATTTAACTCAAAAAAGTTTTCTCCCCTCAAATTCATCCTAAACAAAGTTATCCGATATCACTTATGTGTTATGTGTTGAAATATTATTACTTAACAAAAATATATAAAATTGTATATGATTGGAGAACTTAACATAATGAATATATGAAATTTGACCTAAATTTTTTCATTAATTTTTTTGTCAGTATAAAATAAAGATTTTGTTAATAAACGATTTATAAAATTTGGAGATACGAATAAACCCTCTTTAAATTTCTTTATATATAAAAAACAGTTAATTTAACTTTAAAAGGTATCAAATATGAAACTTATATATATATGTATATTAAAATTTTAATACAATAAATAATAAGAAGTAAATGTTAATAATGTACAAAAGGATTTTATTATAATATTTAAAAAATCATGTGTTTATATAGCTATGCTAGACTCATTTTTTGTTTTATTCTTTCCTTTATTTATAGATTTCAAAAAGAAAAAAGAAAAATAAAAGTACATATAAAAACGAGTCAAAAATGACTTGCATTTAGGTAAGCTAATGTTTGCACGTGTATTAGACTCAACCAAGTGGTGGTTTAGTTGAATATGCCGCCCTCATTGTAGACTCCTAGGCCAACCCCGCCATACTAAAACAGATATTTTTATATTAAATATTCTAAATTATACATGTGATCTTTTACATTTAATTTCAGTTAATCCTTTAATTTTTTTTAAAAAATATTAACTTAACAAATATAAATATCGACTCAATGATTAAATAATGACAAAATGTACTTATAATTATTTTTATTTTAAAATAAAAACAAACATATAGGTCAACATGTTTATTTTAATCATTTAATATAATATTTATACATGTTAAACATGTTGATTAGCCATTTAATTTCATTTATATATTATAAAAAATGATTATAAGTATGTTTTATCAATATTTAATTGCAGAGTTACTATTTAAATTTGTTGAATCAAAATTTTCCATTAGATGATACTAAATCAAGAATTGATATAGATATATAATGCCAAAAGTAAACTTTAACCTTAAGCATAATAAGTGTTGTTGATATTACGACAAGAACATATTAGATATTATAAATGCAAAAAATGGTGCAATATCTCCTTATACTTACATTTGATCAATGTGTGTGTTTGTGAGTCGGTTGGAAGAAAGGAGTTTACGAATTTCGAGAAGAATTTACGAAGTCTAATAAGAATTTACAAATTTCGGGATACTATTTACGAATTTCAAAATGCTTTTTATAAATTTTAAGATGCCTTTTATATTGGTTTATCCGGGGAGGATATATCGTTTGTTAGTTGAATAATTTTAACTAAGGTTAATGAACAATGTTGCAATAGAAATTTGAATTTCTAAAGCTTATCTTGAGCTAGTACGCAATGACCTGGACCTGCTGTGTCAGTATGGACTACCCCAAGGTAGATAAGAATAAATTGAAATGACTGAGTTAAATTTTATAGGTTTTGTTTGACAACACTTTTTAGAATCTTTAAAGTCTGTTTAACAGTATTTTTTAGTAAAATAAGATAATTTTTTTCACATATTTATCTCAATTTATGTAAAAATGCTTCTCTACCGCGTTCTCAAACAGGTCTATGAGTTACGACAGAAAGATTATTGGCTTGTTTTCCAAAACGTTTGGAAAAATCAAACGCATGTTCAACGGTGTTTTTCAATAAAATGAAATAATCTTCTTCACATATTTACCTTAATTTACGTAAAAAATATTTATCGATAATGTTTTCAAACGGGCACTGTGTTTATCAAGACATTAGAAAAATCAATTTCACTTAAGTTAAAATAAAGTTTGGATAAAGAAAATAGTTAAACCCAGAAGCTATTCCATGCGTACTTGCCACTGATTGAAACAGACCCATCACTTGTTCAGCATGAAGGAGGACATAGAGTCTGACATTCTCAGATTGTACAATGTTTACTGCAACAACCAACGCAGAGCACAACCAACGAGCTGAAAAAAAAAACCTCAATCTTTCATATTAAATTGCTAAAATTCTCAATCACGTTCGCAAATCATTACTTATATACTATATTTAGTCTTTAATATAATTAAAAATGAATTGATTTTTTAAAGTAATTAAAAAATAGTATTTACCAATCCTTACGGTTAAATTCCAGGATGTTACATGAGAATTGAGCGCCTCTACATATGAGAGAGAAATGATGGCAATGATTCAAGATGTGGAACATTGGCATCAATACTTGGAGAGGAACAAATTTACTATTCAAGATGTGATTCTCAATCACATTTATACGTAAGTTTAGATAAAATTTTTTTTATATATTTATTTTAAAATCCGTAAAATCATTCTTTCAGTTAGAGGTGAGTTCAAATTTCAACCCGCCAACCTGCTTAACAGTGGTGGGTTCGGGCTCTTCCAGCTGTGGGTTAGATAGGTTGATCCCGCAAGTTGGCGGCTAGCCCGCCTAACCAGCCACTTTTTTAAATTTTAAAAATAATATATTACACATTTTTTACCTTTTTCATTTTAATATTTTTTCAAAGTATGATAAACAATACTTAATATATTAAAAAATAGTATAAAATATTTAATTTTTTCATATCAATTTTTTATAATACTATATTTAAAATATAATAAAACATTAATACTTATATTTTTGAAAACTTGAAAAAAATGTTATTATAGAAAATTTATTAGTGGAAAAAGAATCATGTGAGTATACAATCTTATAGAAAAAATTGGACAAAAAAATAAAAAAAGAAATTTAATTTAAAAAATAAAAAATTATTTTAGCGGGCTGGCGGGTTAGGCAAGCTCGGGCTGCAGAAATGCATCCTATTATGTGATAGGATGTTGGCAGGATGGCCTGCCCAGCCTGTCAACCCGTACGACCCAACCCGCGATTGTAGGCTGACCCGCTTTCCCACCCCTACTCACAACAAATTCCTAAACATACATTTAAGTTTTTTGCGTGTGAAAAAATTGAAGACCCTCTTTCAAATTGATGGGGTACAATTGCAAAATACATTCCCAAAAAAAAAACGCTATGACAACAATAGTGTCTTCGAAGCATTATTAAGGTTACATGAGTCAAATTTCTGCAAATGGCTGGACAGATTAAAGAAAGTTAAAGAATGATGGATGGAGATAAAGAACTCTTATTCATTATGTGAAGTGCAAAGTATACAAGGAATACATTCTATTTATAGGCATAATTTTACAATATTAGAATAGATAAATTATATGATTATAGGAGATACTATAAAGATACATGAGATCATGGGAGATTTTTTAGGAGATATGAACATCCAAATAATATTTATAACACTTTCCCTTGAATATTCATGACTAAACATGAGCTTTATAAAAAAAATTCAACTAAGAAAAGCTGGTAGGACAAAAAACTAGTAAAAAACAAGTACAACGTTTGGATAACCCGTTTGGGCATCCAAAAGCCATTCCTGCGTTTACCGAGACAAAACTCCTCTCACATATTTACCTCAGAATCTGTGTCCGTTCTCCCAACGGGCTATCCAAACACACTATATCTTGGTAGCAATCATTTATGAGTTAGATAGGAAAGGAGGCTGCATTGGTAAAAAAAAACACTAATTCCACACTTCAACGAAGGAAACACTAGATGAGCTATCGTATGGGCAAAAAACTCCTATATAAAACTTATATGTACCATAGGAAGCAATTGTAGGAGTTGTCGGCAGAAGTTTTGAAGTGAGAGAGAGGATGGTTGCTTAGTTATAAGCAAATAGAATAGAGCAAAAAAAGTTAGGAGCTCTGATGGTGAACTCTAGATAGGGCTATGCAATAATATAAACATATATCAACACAATTAGGAGCTCCCAAAAGTTAGCACTGAGAAATTTTGGACTATACAGAGTTCTAGAAAAGATTGGTCTACTTGGGTAGAAATTAAAGCTTCAACTTGATAAACCAAAATGAACTGAAGCCTAAGTTTTTCTATGATATAAACCAAAGGAGCTTCATATTTTCAATGAAGGACCAAAACTAGAGTTTTGTCAGATGGACTGAAGGATTTTAGAGTATACCTAAAGTGTCATTCTTGATACTCTCAGTATTATAACCGGATCACAGTAAGAACCTCGATTATAATACACAGCAAAAACACTACAGAGAAGTATGAGAAAGCAGTAGAAAGGAAGAGTTTTAGTTTTCAGAAAGCATGTTTGTGTTAGGCGGTTTCCCTTCCTTATGTAGAGTAGATGACAAAGATAAAATCCTACATAGCAGCTAAGGTGGCATCATATATGACAATCATAATGCCCATGTAATGCAAGAATATGTCTAACCCAATAATTATAGCTCAAGAAATAATATTTGAGTTTCAATTAGCTACAATAAATGCTCATGATATTAGTATATATGTTAAGGATGTAAACCAAACTTTAACTATGTGTATTCAAGCCCATATTCATACTTTCATAACCCATGAAGGTTTAAGCATGTGAGAAAGCATAAAGGTCCATGGAATTGGTATAACACAAGTATGGAAGAAGTTTAATATGATGTACAAGGCCCATGTGCAATCCAAAATGAAGAATTTACTTAAAATACGATGTGATAAGCATGTGCTTTGAAGGAGAAGTATAAGTGACGTCCAAAAGGAATCAATAAGCATCTATGAGTTGTCATTATGAATTAATTTTGATGTAATTTCATTTTTATAAAATTCCCCTTTTTATTTCCTTTGAATAAAGCTATTTGGTCAAATATTCTTTTAAAAGATCTTATCTTAGTTTTCTATTTTTAGATAGCTCACTTTTGCTTCAACTTTAATTAATTTACTAATTTCTTTAGGTTTGAATGATGCCAATCAATCAATTAATCATCATAAAAACATCATTTAGCAAGTAAGGCTTAGAGTTTTGATTCTAGAGTGTCTATGGTAGTCTACATATTACCCACGTTTTGTACTTCAAAAAAGATGGAATGAATAAGAATTTTGTTATTTGAAGTATTATATTCTCTTGTGTAAGCTTTGCTTACATCCTTGTACTTTGTAATAATACTCTGATAGTATGGAGGGAGTGATCAATCTTGTGGTGTCTTGATAGTTAGGGTTGTAAGAGACAAGTTCTCTTAAGGTCCTACCTACATTCATTGAAACATCCTCTGCCGTAAACCCAAAATAAATCCTCATTTACTTTAAACCCAAAATTAAATCCTTGTTTACATTAACTCCAAAACAAATTTTTTTGAACCACCACCTCAACCTAAAGATGTCTCAATGCCATTCAAAAATCAAAATATAATATCCACAAATGATTTTTCCCAATGAGGGAAACAATGGTTATTAATAACCTCACCTGGGTGGCATATGCTCAATTTATCAACTGACTAGCAACGATACAACAACATCCAAAATGAGCAAAACAATAAAAAGAGTATGCACAACCTAAAAGTATGGCAATATATATAAATATATCTCCTACATTAATGTCGCAAAGGAATAGGAGGCCCTACAAAAGTTTGACACAAAGCTAAGCCTCCGGTTCCTTTCATTCCCATCTACCTGTACTAGGGATCTCTTCTGAAAATGTTGAAACCATTGAATGAGACATAAAGTTCCAATAACCAATAAATAATTTATTAAATATTCAGGCAGGGTTATAAGAGATGAAGTATGGATAAATTTATTAAAAGTATGCCACCAAATAGCTATAACCAAATAGTTGATTTGATCCACAATTAAATACCAACTTAGTAATATACATTAAATAGAGGAGTTGGTAGGTTAACAAAAATCCACATGAATCAATCATTATCCAAGTCTCAGTCAATCACAGAATATCACATATTATACACAATTCATCCACTAAACTCCTCCTTATATCACTTGACGTGGACTCTAACCTATGATGATAGAAGACTTGACCAGAGTTATCATCATTATAAGGTTAATGAGCCTCATTTCCTAGCCGTCCACAACTGGGTCCAAGACTTGGGAGGTCTAACATAAAGTCAACCACTAGGATCAGTAGTAGAGATTATTGCCATGAACTTTAAGGCTATGTTTGGTTTGATGGAAAGGAAAGGGAGGGGATGGAGAGGAGGGAATGACAAGTGATGAAAGGGTATAAGGTCACCTTGTTTGGTTTGATTAGAGGGGAAGGAAGGGGAAGGATTTTTAATGATCTTTTGTTTGGTTCAGGAGGGGAAGAGAGGGAAGCTAATATTCAATTTACCATTTTACCATTATATGTTGAGTTATATTTATTTACTTATACAATTTATTTAAATTAGTTTTCACTCATGAAAGTTAATTACTTCTTCTATTTAATTAGTTAAAACAATTATTAAGGTACTTCCCTCATATAATTTATTTAAATAAATAAAAAATAGGATTTATATGTAGTTTAATTTCACAATACTTAGTTTATACTTAACTTGCCAACAATCCAAAATTCTCTTTTGTATTACCAAGCCATAAAATGCCATAAATCCAAAACATGTGTATCCATAACATATCAAGTAATGATAATATTGTGTACATGAAGAGAAGTGTTCATACCACTAAGTCATACATAGAGGGCATGGATGGAATATAATGAAATTTATAGGGGTAAATTAGTCACAATATTTAGCTTCCCTCCAAAAAACCCCCAATTTGGAGAACCAAAATAAGGGGATAGGAGGGAATGATTGGAAAAATTTTGGGTCCCCTCCCCTCCAAAATTTTAAACCAAATAAGGGGATTCATTTTTCATCCCCTCCCATCCCCTTCCCCCAACCAAACAGCCCCTAAGATTCACCGAGTACTTCCCAAACTTCATCACAATTTAAGCCCTAACACAGTCATAACCCTTTCACAAGGCATATATGTACACACATATACTCATTGAATACCACATTCTCAATTATATTGTAATATCACAAGATAGCCAGAGCCATTAACATAAATTGTAGTATAAAAAAATACTACTTCACCATAATTCATAAACATGTAAAGTTTACTTCATGAAGGTAGTTTCATAATAATTTGCAATTTTATCATCACCTATGGGTTTTAAATCGAAATCATATTTCCGGTTCAAAAGATCTTTTCCAAAACATCTTACAACCCATAATAAGTTTATAAAATAAGTTAAATGTGGTTACCTCTCGTCAAAGCAAGTTGAAATATCGCAACAATTCAAGCTTAAAGCTCAAGTCCTTAAAACACAATTAATCTACACAACAATAATTACACATCAATAAAATAACAAACAACACCATCTCACAACTTATATATATATATATATATAAATCACATGAATTAATTCCCTTACTAAACCTCATAATCATATAAATCACAAAAGTCATTAAATCCTTAATGGAACCCCATTTCTTTCTTCCATAAATCATATCCCAATTATTGAAATCACTAAAATATCTTCATTTTCTCCATCTATACAAAACACCAATTTTAATACTCCAAATTCCTTAAAAACATCCAACATCAATATTTCATCATAAACCCTAAATCTATCCCTTTTCAAAATTCAATATCAACTCCATTGACATTCAGAAACCTAAAGGATTATTCAACATAGCTTAGATTGGCCATATCGTCTAAAATAATAATTACTGAGTTTATAACTAAGAAAAATCATTATAAAATCTTAATAGATCCAAATCAACAATTTAAACCGATTAAAATATTCTATAAGCATTCATCTACATTCCTATAAACTTATTTTGTTAAAACTCAAAATGTCATCAAAACCTTAACCCAAAAATATTCTCAATGCAGCACGAAATTACTACCATTGGAAAGAGAAAAACACTTAGAACAACTTTCATGAAGGAAGAGAAGTGAAAAGGAGAGATTTTGGTTGCCTAAATGATCCCTAAAGCTTTCCCCATCAGAGCTCCTCACATCGCCGGTTGGAGAAATGAGGAAGAAGAAGGAAGAAAATAAAAGAAGGAGAAGAAAAGGAGACATGTGGGTGGGGGTATTATAATACCCCAACGTGACTGGCACGTGTTGCTTAAATTTACTATCATTGGCAAAAATAGTTCACCAAGGCGAAGATACCCCGAGATGATAAAATAGCCTAAAATTGAGGGGTGGCCCAAGGCGAAAGGGACCCAAGAGGAAATCTTGAAAATGGACATCATTTTGACGTGGTGAAACCAAAAATTGGCATCAAAGAAGGTGTCTCGAGAGCAACTTCACTTCTTTAAGAAAGATTGTCGCGACAAAGGGGATCCAAGATAAATTCTCACTTATCAATAACAGTTCGCTGTGGCAAAAACCTCCATACAACAAAAAACAACATTTCCACAATAAACAAAGTGTATCACAATTGATTACCTCTCAACATAATTAGGTCATAAAGTAAAATTTAGGATGTTACAATCACCTTTTTGAGTCTTATAACCCTAGGCCAAAGGCCTTTAATAAGCCTCTTAACCTGTTTCTACCCCTAGTTATGGTGATATAAAGGTGCAAATGTCAATTGAAACTTTTTCAAATTAATTGATGATGGGTACAAAAAGTAACGATGCAAAAAATCTTTGGGAATGTCCAAAACATGGAGGGATTGTGCTATATATCCAATTATTGACTAGTACATTTGGTGGACAATATATGCAATTTGGACATATTTGAATTAGCGATAGAAGCTACTTTTTCAACATGATTTATGGTTCACGAGATAAGTATATGAAGTGATTTATCTCAATTTACGTGAACATGCTTTTACAATGCTATGACAAATAGGCCCTTCGTCTACTGATGGAAGAGAAGACTTTTGCAACACACACAGTGGATCATGGCTGGGAGGGAGCTAGGGTTGGAAGGGGGAGAAGAGGGAGAGTGGATTTCTTCCTTGATGGATTTTTTCCCATGATGAGCATGCAAAATGTAATATTTAAATGCAACCTAAATTATTTTATGGTGCCAGATGCACCTTAACCCCATTGAAATTTACATATTTATATTTAAAAAGGTAAAAGGATGAAATCTAATTTTGATACTTATAGTTTATTCTGATTGGGTTTTGGTCATTGAAGTTTTAAAGTGATAGTTTTTTATTTCTCAAATTTACTCCATCTAAAACTATCAGTCCATATAGTTCTAAAAAGACTTAAACCTAAGTTATCTCTGTTAATTTTGTTTATGTGTCACTAACTCATTAATTATGAATAAATGACTTAATAACTGAATAAGATAACATGGAAACAATACTTGTATGTGGCTTCATGACTTGGAAACAAATTAAAAACTAAGAAAAAGAACCTTGAAATTTCAAATCACAGCACAACACACCTCTAGAAAGTATTTGGAAAGGGGAAAAAGGAAATGGGTTAGATCAAAGTGGACCCACTTTACTTTGTTGGAAGACAGAGTTTCCTTTTTGGGCGATCTTTCTTTCACATTTTGTCGAGCTCATTGATTAACTCCATTTAAGTTGAGGTTTGCTCTTCTTCATATCTCTACTTTGTTTTGATTAGGAGTAGTATAGTGAAGTTTTTTCCTTCTCTCCTTATTATAAAGCTCTCCATTGCTCTCTTTTTTTTTTTTTGCCAAGGCTCTCCATTGCTCTTATTTCTTCTCCTTGAGGTCAAATTTGGTTTGAAACTCGCGTATTTGATTGTGATGGGTAAATCCCCAACGGAGATTTTTGTACCGTTTACCATTTAGATCAATCCCTCAATCTGTAATGTCAATTTTAAGAATATTTATATTTCAAATTTCTGCCGTCCATTGCTGGCCCAACACTAGCGTAGGGAATACGTGCGTTAGTCCCGCCATAGATTCTGGCTTGCCGCTTCCTCTACTACTCACAGAAAGTCAGAAACCTTATCAGTTTCCTCTGCTGTTTCTGTTCTTTGAACTCTCTGTCCCTTTCTATCTCAGCATGTTCCTAATCTCTTCTTCTTGTTCTTCTTCTAGCCTGAAGCTTTGTCGCATAAGTTTCATTTATTAGTTGTTGAGGTTGAGAAAATCTTTGTGCTCTTGCTTTCGGAACGGAATCCGACTGAAAAGTTTCTCACTTTGGTTTATACTACACTTGAATTTGGCGTGAAACGAGGCTCACTTCATTCTCTCATTCCACTTCTCGATATGCAATCATCGCTTCACACAGCCTCTCGTCATCATTTATCATGGAAACTTCCAGGAACTCACACCCTATCCAATGAATTGATACTCAATAGTTCCAGACTTTTTTTCAAACCAGTGACTGCCTATTCCTCTTTGAGAACACATCTTGATAGTGAATCCGATGGAGGAGGGGTAGAAAAAGGACCACGGTGCACTTTGCCAGTTAGCCTTCCATTTGTGATTCGGAGCTCTACGAGGGTCTCTAGGTACTTCTGGGATGGGGACTGTTTACGAATGGTCAGTGTGGATGGTGGCTCGTCGTCTTGCAAG